>APFE030832340.1:294694-311180 GCA_000404065.3 Pinus taeda
GATTCCACTTGGAGATTGATGATCTCTTACTCATCCCTAGGTGAATTCAGAGAGGCAAGTGTCACAGGAGAAGTTTCTAGAAGATTCCATGATCATCCACCTTGCAAACTGTCTCTGCTATTTGTCTACTCTCGCCCATCATACCCTACAGAAGGTCTTTCCAATATGCATCACACTTTTTACACTGAGAAGGTGAGATACATCGCACCATCTACATTGGGTAGTTTGTATGGTTGAGTTTTGACCAGTTCTAAGCAGTTTTCTGTGGAGAACTTCTGGGAGATGATGTACTCAGCTGACCTTGTTCCTTTAGGGTGTGAAGCAACACTTTTAGGGACTTAGAAGCCCTTGGTTTATGGACATGTATGATTGGGGTTGCAGTTCCCAAAAATGTCTATAACAATGAGGGATCCATATATAGATAATTGCAGGTGGGTGAGTTAGTTTCCGGGATTTTGATTAGTGTCATTTCTCTGATAGTTCTTGGTTCCACTTGGAGATTTCATGATCTCTTACTCATCCCTAGGTGAATTCAGAGAGGCAAGTGTCAAATGGGTAAATTCTAGAACATTCTCTGGGTTTCCACCTAGCTAACTGCCTCTGTCATTTGTCTGCTCTCGGTCATCGCACCCTACAAAAGGGATTTTCAGTATGCATCACACTTTTTGCATGTAGCAAGTGAGATGCATTGCACCCTTAGCAGTGAGTAGTCTGTATGGTCTAGGTTTGAGTATTGTTTTAGGGAGAACTTCTGGGAGATGATGTAATCAACTGACCTTGTTCCTTTAGGGTATGAAACAAAACTTTTAGGGGCTTAGAAGCCCTTGGTTTATGGACACATTTGATTGGGGTTGCAGTGCCCAAATATGTATATAACATCGGTGCAACCTCCTAGGCTATTGTGAAACAAATCAACGGTCACATTTCCCAGATGTCAGTGGACCCTTCTACCAAATCTATTGCTCTTCCTATCACCACGATAAACTCTGTGCAGTCTACACAAAAATCCAATGGTAAGAACAAGAAGAATAAGAAAAAGACCACTCCTTCTAAAGAGCAATCAACAAAGCAGCAAAAATCGAAGCAGAAGGTTGCTACGCCGTCCGACGATGGAAAGGATAAACCCACTAGAGTTCCTTGAAAAATTTGCACTGAAGACCACATGACCTATCATTATTTGTGTCTTCAAGAATGCACAAATTTCATTACTAAAAAGGAAATTGGAAGAACCCCTACTGTCCTAAATAATCCTCTCCCCACTCAACAACAGCAACACCTTATTGCAAACCAACCGCAACCCCCACAAGGGGGAAATGGTGTTTTGCAACATCCGTCAGCTATTGAAGGACCATATACCATTTACACCTTTGAAATGGTAGACCTACAAACCAGAGCCAAATCTTATGGAGATCCAGTCGCTCATGCAGAGGAACCCTCTTCAAGTCAAAATCCACGGCCGCTTAACAATCTTCATATCGAAAGGTCGGTTGCTGATCTTGTGATTCACCCCCCTAAAGGGGCACTTCCTTGCACAATGCACAATACATCTGCACATGACGCCCAAAACTATAGTATTGTAAAAGACTTGGCGCAAGCATTGTCGGCTATGTCAGTGCTCGAAGTATTACAAACCTGTCTAGAACAGAGGAAAGATCTGGTTTCAGCTATTTGTGGTATCGACCCTTAGGATTCCATGCTTGTAATTTTTGGCATGGAAAACTGTAAACCTCCCCTTTCACACCAGCTTTCATTTGAGGTACAATTTTTTTTGAAAGGAAAAGGAATACATAAAACTATCATTAATGAAGGTGCTTCAACCTACGTAATGTTGGCTTCATGTTGGCTCACTTTGGGTTCTCCAACCCTATCCCCACTGTTGAATTCCCTTAAAGCTTTCGAAAACCACACTTTCATCCCAAAAGGTTACCTAGCTAGCTACTCCATCACCTTGTATGGGAAAATGGTAATGGTGGACATCAAAGTCTTAGATATAAAGCTCAATTCTAATCTATTGTTGGGTTGTAGTTGGACTTACACCATGACTGCCATTGTTTCTACTATCTTTAACATCATCCTTTTTCCATTGTATGGAAAGATATTCACAGTGGACTAGCTATCCTTTTGTACCACTGATTATTCCCCGTTACCCAGTGGATCTATACCCTTAGTGGGTGGTGTACTTGACTCTTACATCAATATCAGTACGGGTCTATTGAAATGCTCTTCCCTGATGGATTGTTTCCCTCTTTTGCTGCCAATGGTTCCACAGACGGTCAATATGGTTTCATCCATTCCTCATGAATCGACCAATCCTTGGATTCTCCCAGCCTCTTCAGACATTGACACTTACAGAGAACAAATGTCACAGTCACCAGCTGAATTGGCCTACCAGGCCATTCAATTTGAATCCAAGTCTTCGGTCACTTTGGTCATGGCTAATGGTACCACTTCCCCTCCCATAAATGCTCCTTCTTTTGATCCCCTCAATCAAGTCCTACCTATAGATGAAGCTATTAGAGAGATCATGAGTTTAGAAGAGTGACCTTGGGAGGACTTGCACCATCATGTCTCGATATTTGATTCAGACATGATGCGTCTTCAAATCCTATCATCTAACGCACCTGAAATCATTTCCTCAGCATATACGACTATCCAAACTTTGGTCTCAAAAGGAAACATGGGAAATATTTCAAAGACATTGCTCATCGATATTTCTGTCATGATAGGCATCATAGAAAACATCTAGGCTAGAGCAGATTGAAATCCAAGGGAAATTGTAAGCTTCACCTACCTTTTTAAGGAATTCTGTGATGTATTCTCTTGGTCTTATGAGGAAATGCCCGACATAGATCCTTCTATTGTCAAGCATGAGATCAAGATCTATGACAATGCTAAAACTGTTTGCCAAAGGCTTCGACCAATCCATCCCCACAAAACGACAACCATCAAGATTGAGGTGGAAAATTTGTTACATGTTGGTTTCGTCTATCCTACTCCCTTAATGGAACGGGTTTCCAATCTAGTTCCTATCAATAAGAAATAAGGAACCATCCACATATGTGTCGACTATCAAGACTTGAACGCCATGTGTCCAAAGGATAATTATCCAACACCATTCATTGACCAAATCATTGACGACTATGCTAGTTGTGAATCATTCTCATTCATGGATGGTTTCCCAGGTTACAACCAAATTGCTATAAAACCAAAAGACCACCTTTATTTGCCCATGGGGAATCTTTGCCTATCGAAAACTGCAATTCAGTTTAAATAACGCTGGAGAAACATTTCAAAGGGCCATGGAATACGCATTTCATGATATCATACATATCATTCAATTTTACTTGGATGACCTTCCAGCCCATTCCAAGAAGCGAGTGCAGCGACTAGATCATTTAAGAGCTATCTTTCTTAGGTGCCAGTTTTATAACATACGTCTGAATCCACATTAAGGCGTTTTATTTATTGAGTCTAGATGCTTACTTGGATTCATTGTCTCGAAGTATGGGATTAGGGTTGATCTCAATAAGGTAAAGGAAATTTCTCAATTGCTCAAACCACAATTCATTCTGCAGCTCCAACGTTTGCAAGGGAAAGAAAACTTTTTACAATGATTCATTGTAAACTATGCTAAGTTGACGAAAGGATTTATACACCTACTTAAGAATGGCGTGTCATTTCTGTGGGATGATCAAGCTCAACAATCATTTGATGCCTTGAAAAGGGTGCTTATATCAGCCCCACTCCTTAGCACTCCCAATTATGGGCACAACTTTCTTCTATACCTGGCAGCCTCGCCATCCTCTCTAGGAATAGTCTTGGTTCAAATTCATGATGACCAAAGTGAACATGTGATATATTATATGTCAAAAGGCCTGGCTGGGCTCTAACTCAGATATTCACATGTGAAAAAGTTGTCCTTGGCAGTTGTCTTTGCTGTCAACTGCTTCCAACATTACATACCACTGCGACAGACTACTGTCATTGCCTTGGAGAATCCCATGAGACACATTTTGTCTCACCAAGTAATTGGAGGGAAATATTCAAAATGGATTGTGATCCTCCAACAATTTGATTTGGTTTTTACTGTTGCCAAGGCAAAAAATTCCTTAGTCTTCACAGAACTTTTGTTGAATCTTCCCATTGTCGATCCTAATGAGATAGCCCACGAGCCTCTTTCAGATGAAGCTCTCTATCTTATCAACACTACTAACCATTGGTATGGTGACATTTTTGTCTACCTCCAAGTGCAACATTTCTTCCCTGAGCGATTGTTAGGTGACTATCGTCACATCTGCCACCAAGTGCAACACTATTTAGTGCTTAATGATACGTTATATTGCCATGGCGCAAATACAGTTCTTTGATGTTGCCTCACTCATGAAGAGGAGGAACACATTTTAAATGATTTCCATGTTAGGGCACGTGGTGGTCTTCTTTCTGGCATATCTACTTCTAATAAAATTTTGTGCATAGGCTACTACTGGCTGACCTTGTTCAAAGATTGTATCAACGCTATCTAGCATTGCCATCCTTGTCAAGTGTTTACAAAGAAAATGTGTGCTCCTCCAGCGCTACTACACCCAGTTATCTTCGTTCGCCCCTTTTCCAAATGGGGGATAGACTTCGTAACTTGCAACCCTGTTTCCTCTGCTAGACACAACTATATTATTGTGCATGTGGACTATTTCATGAAATGGGCCAAAGCCCTTCCCACCTTTCAGGCCGATGGAGAAACCGTGACGCTATTCCTATTTAATTAGGTCATCTTTTGCTTCAGTGTGCCCCACATGATCATTATAGACCATGGGTCTCATTTTCAGAATCACATGATGTCTAACTTAGCATCACTGCTCAGTTTTCGCTAGGATCAATAATCCTCCTACTACCCCCAAGCTAATGGTCAAGTAGAAGCTATCAATGGCATCTTAAAAACCATGATCCATAAGTTAGTAGGGAATCATAAAACCTGCTGGCATCGAATGTTATATCCTATGCTATGGGCATACCAAACTTTAGTTAAAACTACTACATGATTCACACCCTTTCAACTAGCCTATGGCCTGGAAGTAGTTTTACCAATCCAGTGTCAAATTCCTTCCTTACAAATTGTCGTTTAACTATTGTTTGAAACTACTGCCAAAAAAGAGTGCCAGCTATACCACAATCAACTGGATGAAACCCGTCGAGATGTCGAATTGGAATTCAAAGCCCACGAGCATCGGGTCAAAGCCTAGTACGACAAAAAGGTCAAGCCTCGTTCTTACCAAGAGGAAGATCATGTTTTACTCTATGATAAAAAACATGACCTCTTGGGGGAAGGAACACTTCAACCCTTGGCTCGGTCCATATGTCATCAAGAAATCCCTCTCAAAAGGGGCATATGAACTTTAGGACTAGGAAGGAGTCCCGCTCACTGAGCCCTGAAATGGGCTCTATTTGAAAAAGTATTATGCCTAGTATTGCACTAGGCATGTGCTTTGTAATTTTATGTATTTATAAGTTTTTCTTCTTGTTTTGATGTGACTGGATTTTTTGGTATTTATTGAAGTATTTGTCTCTTATATATTTCTCGTAATGTAGATGCCTTCATTACCCTTAGCATACGTAGGATACGTGGATGGTGCCAGTCGTCACACAGGACACATTGCATTGGCTACTTGGGTCATTTACACACTTGAGTCAGAATTGTTTTGTTCTGGGGGAGTCTTTCTTGGTACTGCCACCAACAATATTGTTGAGTACATGTCTGTAATTTCACTTCTCACTAAAGCGTCATCAAGGGACATCTCCAATCTGGTGGTCAAGTTAGACTCTCAGCTTTTTGTTTTGCAATTGACAAATCATTATCACATTCGTGATCCAATATTGTTATGTCATTATTTAACGATATGACTCTTGGAATGTCAATTAGAGGTTATCACATATGAACACATTCCTAGAGAATTTAATATAGTTGCTGATTCATTGGAAAACTTTGTGTTAGAGTGGCATCTGTCTCATTCACTATAGATACATGTATGAATGTAAATACTTACAGAGTTAAAAATTTACAAAAACACTTAAAAAAAAATTACATCATAAAATACCAAAATATCTGTAGATATATATATCTATATCGAATCCAGTCTTTTACATCAAAATATTCCAAAAGTTGGGTGTTTTAAGTACAAAATGGCTACTAAGCCTAGCTATAAACACGCACTAGCTGCCAAAGTGCCTACTAAATAGAGCTTACTACTCATGAAATGATAACACTCCTGTAGCTATCCTCTGAAGAGGAACCATAAACCTCTCAGGCACACTGATTGTGTGTCATTGCATATGAGTGGGGATCTCCCACATAGGAAGGGGGGGCACACCCATACTCAAGCCCTCCAGGTTCCTCGGAACCTTGAGAATACTATCAGTGTCATGCCCCCTCGTCAGGTAGTTGGCCTCCCCGCCTCACTTGGTGAGGTTCACCTGTAGTTCGTATCGGTGCCACATCTGTGTCAAGAAAAAGCTTCATGTCATTATTACTTGTTCACCCATAAAATCAACAAAAACATAACATAAATATGCAAAAGCTTAAAAATACTTTAAGTACTCTCAAAATAATTCTTACCTTGAGTCCCCCATTTGGTTCCAAGAGGAAGAATCAAGTTAGGGTCATCGGTGAAGTCCATGCCCTCATAGGCATAGTTGTCAATCATCACAATCTAGCCACTAAGCCATTCGAAGAAATGTTCTTCAAAAAAGTGTCAGATAGGTCCTCCTCCTGTACGAGGATCAAGTGATGCCCATCGCCCCTGTCTTGGCTCCCTTGGATTAAGGGGACCTAAGCTCATTCGTGGGCACATAACAGGTACCCTCTCAAGTATGAATGAAACAATGAGAGTGTTATACCGAAAACTTTGTTGGGTTTGAGTCTTGCATGTAGTCAATTTTGCCTTCAACTGATGAAGCACTGCTTCACACGAGTTGAACATCTAAGGTTGGACACAGTCAACTGCAAGCAACAAGTGGGATTTTGTTGCAACATGGGGACTCTTCAACCCTGCCAAATGCACAATCAACCATAAAATGGCCCTCATAGATATGGACCTAATCCTCTCTATGGGGAATCTATTGCTGACAAGTCCACTCTCAGGGATACAGTAAGCTTGAACCAACTATAGGGTGGATCAAGGATCATGCCTACCCCTAGTCATTTTTTCCCATGCTCCTTTAGAAGAAAAATTGGTAAAAGATTATATATCATCTTGGTCAATGGCCAACTCATGATCTCCAATCCTGAACACCTACTTGTGTTCATCCTAGTGCTGAATAATCCAACTCAAAAGGTCCTCTTGACCTTTCATCAAGTCCAACTTAGCATACTTCATCAACCCATAGTAGCACAATGAAAGTATGCAAGAAGGATCATTTGGCATCAACAATTATTGTTGGTCATGGGCCCGTTCTCTCCATAGACTAGTCATAATGGCTCAAAACCTACACAAATCAACCCAAAAATCAGTGAAAATGGGGAAAAATTTCTTATAAAATCACTACTTGGGTTTTTTAGGTGTGTCCTCATGCACTAACTCCCCGCCTAGTGACATGCACTAACTCCCTCCACTAGGTCATAAAGGGCGTTTAACGCTCCCTGCAGGCCTGCTAGAGGGCATTAGGCATAGTTAAAGAACTAGGGCTCCCAAGTTATCCAAAAAATCACCCCAAAATCTAACAAAAAAGGTTAAATAATGCAAGATCAAGGTTTTGGCATCTACCTAGGACTAATGGCACGTTGAATGGTCTCTTGGATCTCCCACAATCGTCCATGGAAAATCTAGTCCTCTTTAGCTCCAAAACACTCTCACATATCTCAAATGATGCAAATGGTGAAGAAGAGACTCAAGAACTCCCTTATAGTCACTTTGGAGACATGACTTATCTTAATTGAAGTCATTAAAGTAGAAGTAGTTCATTTCCAATGATAATTATCATGTGCCATGACCCCATATTGGCATAAATTACTCATGTTTTGATGAAAGCATTTTCAGGATTGAATGACAAAAATGGCCATGTGCGATTCTCTATGAGCGCTTTCTTTTATGGGATGTTTTATCGCTCTAAAACTGAAAAATACCTGAGGTTTTCATCGTCGGGCTTGTTAAACACTTACGATGACGGTCTAAGAAACTCTTTTTCCCTCTTTTTCTGTCTCACTAAACTGAAAAAATCGATTGAGAATTCTTTTTTGGGACTTTTTTCTCTCTCGTAAAACTGAAAAAATCCCGAGTTCCTTCTTTAGGTTCATTAAAAACTTATGAAGAATCTCTGATCATTCTTTTTAGGAACTTTTCTTGCTCGTTAAATCGAAAAAACCTTGGTTTTTTGTCATTGGGCTCATTAAACATTTACGACGATGATATGAGCACTTTATTTTTTGCAGCTATTTCTTACTCTTAAATAAAAAAATCCCCGAGTTTTCCCCCTTCTTTGGTCTCGTTAAATCTATGAAGAAGGAATGAGCAGTTCTTTTACCTCTTTTTTCTTGCTTACTAAATTGAAAAATATACTTTGAGTTTTCTTCATTTGACTCATTAAAATTCGATGAAGGTATTGAGTTTGTCATCATGTGACTCATTAAAATTTCATGACGAATATCGAGTTTACTTCGTCTCCTCGTACTCACAATAAAATGAAGCCAACATCTATTGAGCATAGGTTTCTCTTTATCTGGACTTAGTAGATTAACTCACAGAAAAGGAACTATTCCTGGTATACTATTAAACTTTTGTTGCACCTGGTTAAAAACTATGACAAAGGGACCACCCTAGAGTCATTCTTTAAAATATTTTCAGACTCTATAAATATGAAAATACCACCGAGTTATCTCATTTGGACTCATTAAATTACATAGATGAAGGATAGATTCGCTATTTTTATGATCCTTTTCATACTCTTAAAACATGAAAATATCGACGAGTTTGCATGTCTAGACTCATTAAACTAATCAAATAGGGCATAGAGTCACTCTTTTTACAGTCCTTTTCAGACTCTTAAAACATGAAAATATCGATGAGTTTACCCATCTGGACTCACTAAATTAATCAGATGGGGAAAGTGGAGAATACAACTGCGTTATGTTCTATATTTTGAAAGAGTTTTTTGGCAACAGTCGCTCCCTTGAACATGGCACTCCCTCAGATAAACCTTACTTGTGACAACCTCTCAATATGAATCTTACCATCCTATGAGTTTAGCCTATATACCTTGATGGTCTTGCATCTCTGTATCCTAACACTCTTTGGTTTTCATGAGTCTAGTGCTGCATGGTTAAAACCATTGTGGTGCCTTCTATTGTTCAAGGGAAAACCTTTATCTTTTGTTTCATCCATCAACCCATCAACCATATCCTACCATCATGTCCTCTGTCGCTTTGACCCAATGCTCAAAAGATTCCTCAAAAAACAATCATTCTTGTCCCGTTTCGTGTTGACTAATGTAGGACACCTTATTGCCTACCTTTCCATAGGTCTCTTCCTATCGATTTCAACACTCTATCTAGGAAAATGACCTAGAAACACTTCAGTGCCTTGGTACTTTCAGACATCAGTGGTAGATCACCTTGTGTTTGATGAGGGGTTTTCATTATTGGCTCCTAGTTAAACGATTCTAGGAGTGTTCGATGACAAAAACATTTTTCGCACTCATTAGATTATACTGTGCATCTTGGAGACCATCACCATTATTGGTGGACATCATCATGTCTATTAATGGTCTCCATTATTGACTGGTAATTAGACGATTTCATGCATATTCGACATCAACACCTATATTCACATGTATCGATCTATGTTTTTCAGTGAAGCGGAAATCAAGACCTTGGGTAGAGGCTTGCATCACTCAACCTTGTTTTCTCTCCCAAGTTGTGGTTATTTCTTTTGGAGACAGTTCATCAGATTGATCCTATTACGACACAGGTTCCGTAATGTGCTTATCGAAGACCACCATCATCATATCTCTTTTATGATAAAATCACTCTGACATAGCTACTGAGAGTGGGAATGCCCGACTCAGGACATGATTTTAGTTGTTTTATACATATGTGTTGTATTAGGTTTCCTTTACCGCCTGAAGCTTCGATCCTCTCTCTCTTTTCCAAGGAAAAGGATAATTAAATATAAAGTATTTCAGCCATCGTCACAGCCTCTGATCTCACACTTTATGGGGCATCTGTTATAGAGGAAAATGACCTCATCGTCAACTTAGAGGACAAATACATGATGACTGAAGGATTGAACAAGTTCACAGGCCCAGTTTTCAAGCTAATGCTTTCTAGAAACTATCAACCTTCTTTATAATTCTTCTTAACAAGCTTAAGGGTGCATTAGTGCTTAAGGTAACTCTCTTTCTACCTCAGGAACAACGTTATTGACCCTACATCAGTTTCTATGGATGAAAGGAGTGAATTGACTAAGAAAATATCCCTAGATTCTCTCCTATGTCAACTCATAAAAGTAGGGAAACATCAGAACTTGACCTGTTTGGGGGAATTACTAATTCCTATTAGAGTATGCAAATGGGAAAGAGCACTAAAGCATGGAAACATCACCACTTTTGCCTAATGGAACTTATAAAGGACTTGGAAACCCTAACCCTACATGCTATATATGCAAGGCTTGGGCCATTGTGAAAGGGGTCAAAACATTTGAAAGGATTGCCTATTTGACCGCTGAGCAGAGTCTCAAAATAAGGCATTAGAATAGGTTAAGAAGGGAGGAAGAGAGAGAGAGGAGATAGAGGGGTAAGGGAGGGTTGATGCAACTGATGATTGTAATCACTCTTTCTACATCAATATATAACTGCAGTTGTGTTGTCCACTCCGTGATGTTGGTAGTATAACTTGTTTAGATGTTGATCTAATATATTCTATCCTGATTGGCTTAGTTATATGTAACTAGATATCTTTTATATGTTCTTGCATTTGTTTATCAATGTTTTATGCTATGATATTATGCTTGTCTTTTCTATGTGCAGGTTTTGATCTAGAGCCGGCTCAGGAGTCTTCTGCCTAGCTACATTGTGCTCTCTAGAAACACCACACTAATACTCGAGGTAATAAGTCCTTCTCACTTTGATATTCATTTGTTAAACATAGATATGCATGTATCTTTTTGACAGCCGTAGCTAATCTAACTGTCTACTGAGGATCCGGGGGAAGATCCTTGAGGGCTTTCTACATCACCAAACTCCTGTGCGTTAATCCGTATAGCAATGACTCCAATTGCATGCTAGTATTTTTCAACAACAATAGGCTCTTCACAACTTTCTAAAAGTGTTGCCTTTGTAGCTCGCTTGATTAATTGTGTAATGGTGGTCGGCAGTGCAGACGTGTAATAGTCAATAGTGATGGAGTCATGAGGTTTAGTGTCTACTACAAATTTTTTCAAAATATGCATAAAAATCTGATTGAAGTCTTTCACTTTCTCTTTTCCCTCCATCTCGAGGCTTCCCAATTCTTTGAGCAGCATGGCTGGGGTCTTGTCATCAACAAACTTTTCAAGGAATATACATTTGAAAGAACCCTAGTTCTGTATGGAGTTTGGTGGAAGGCTATGATACTAAGAAGCTACACAGCTATCTAGGGTACATGGGAACAATCTACATGCTACATTGTCATAACGTACCTCAAGGGTCTACAGAGATAGGTAGAAGTTGTCTAAGTGGTCTTTTTACTTCATCACATTATCAGGGCTGAACTTGATGTTCATCCTCTCTGCTCGCTTCGACATCTTGTGCAGAACAACTGGGAGAGCCAATGGTCTCTAAGTCATCCATTCAAGATTTGGATCAGCCATCTATTTGTATTCTTCATCTTCTTCCTCTCCTTTGGAGTCTGATGGTTCTTGATCTGAGTTTGTTGGTTTGTCTTTGCCTCCACATCCTCTGATGCTTTCCCCTCTACCTCCTATACCAGAGTTCGTTACAAAGATCACAAGAGTGCCTTATTCATCTTCAAGGAAGATTGGAGGTTCCTCTCCATCTTAAATAACTTCCTCTATACCTTCAAGTGTGGTAAAGACTACTTCTTCCACCGATGATACAACAACTCCTTTGGGAGTGGCTTTTGGCTTCCTAAATGTGTGTGGAAGATGTTGTATGCCTGTGATTAATCCGACTTCTTTCATGAATTGGCGAGTGATGGGACGGATGGAGCAAAGGTGTTGATATGAAATCTCATGTTCAATTCTGGGAGGTGAGGAGTAACCAATTACAGAGTCACGTGAAAGGGAATGTGAGTTATTTCCTTGACCAGATGATTGATGAGTAAGTGTGAGGGGAATTTCAGCCATGTACAACTCGATGCCCTCCTTCTAGTGCCAGAAATGTTGACAGTGTTGGACCCACCAACATTTAGGGGATCACCCGGGTATGAAGTCCCAACTAGACCTCACACCATTTGGTGTGGGAGTCCTATCCGGTATGATGGCTTGGTTGCCATTGTATTAAGGATTTGCCTCAACTCTTGCTTGTCAGCACATGGGAGTGGTTCTCTTTGTCTTCAAGAAGTGAGGTTCGTGTGCCTAGTGAGTGTAAGTGTCACTTGTGTCAATGGTTCTTTCACTCTCGAGGGAGAGGGTGAGAGTGATTTCCAGGTTGATTAGGAGCAGTCCCAACACTGCTAGGAACACACAACATGATAGGACATTCACAACTTCCAAAAAAGCATTCCACATAGATGCAACAATCACAACATACATGGTGAGATAACAAGTACAACACTGATGAAGGAGTCTGAATGAGTGCAATAGTTTTTACCAAAAGCTTCATGTGAAAGGTATGTGTAATGTCTGGGAGAGAAGTCTACATGAGAAAGACAATGTTAACAACATATACAACACATTTCCTTTAATAGATTATGCATTACAACAAATGAAGTAGTTTAGATGTAGATTACACGTTAAAGAAACATGCATTACAAGTGTTAAAGATCAGTCTTACAATAGATACAATACATGTGTGAAAACATGTTGGCCTATTAGCAGGCTTCTAAATTAAGTGAAAGTTCCAAGACACATCATTACACCATACATCACTAACACCAAGTGCAGGGAATTGGATCCAATACTTACTCCTCAAAGAAAATATTATAGATTCTCTTGGCTATGTGGGAAGAGTTGAGGTGAAAAGTCCTTTGCATGTACAAATGAGGGGGTATTTATAGCCAAGGGTGAAATTGACCCTTGTGGCTATTTGACTACCCTCATGACCATATGAATTCCTTGACTCTTCGACTTACTTGAATCTTTATTCGGCAATTGGGTCTCTTGGATGCCCATGTTACATCACATTGATTGACAACAAGCCCATAGTGGAGATGTGGGTGACATGACTTGACATGACAACGCTGGTACATTTGCGCTAGTGTTGGAGTGCATGTTGAGCTATAGTGCTGCTAGGTGATGGATGTCTTCATGGTGTATCATAGCTTCGCCTCCACATGAAGAAGTGCACGGAGTCTTCAATGGTCCTTAGTTTGCTTGATGAAGCTTTAGCATGTTGTTCCTTTCTTGCATGCTGGAAGGCTTAACAGGCTCATATGTTCACAAGGGTGCATGTTCGTCGTGTTCGTTTGCTTGACATACTTCGTTCGTTCGTTTTCTAGTGAACTTGTCCTTCTGTATGTGCTCCCTTTGTTCATCCCATTCATTGTCTTGTCATGTTTTTTGGTGTACCTGTACCTACAGTTTCTCATGATGAGACGACATCAAATCCAAAATCTCCTAGTCTATCATGACACATTATCATTTTGGATGCAGGTGACCAGGAGGGGTAGCAAGTTTGTGATGCAGGATAATGGCTCCGAGAACTATTGATGAAAACTACGCAAGAGTCACTGAGTGATGGAGATGGGTAATTTGAGTTGATAGTGACTGTCTGTGAGGTCTGGCTCATCTGGGAGGTAAAATTGTGCAAACTTTGGGAGGAACAGTCTGAGCTACTGAAAGGAAAGGTAGGAATTCTCTGCATATTTTTTAGAATGAATGGGTACCAGGGATGGACAACCATATTTTTGCAATTATCCAAAGGAATGGGCCGGATTGCATGAAGGGTCAATAGGTAGGGATTGTGCAATTTTTCTAGGGAACTGCTTGGGAGACTGGCAGCCAAAACTATGCAATTCTCAGAGGGAATTGGAAGTTGGCTGTTGGGGTCAGTAGCAGCCAAAAATGCCCAATTACCAGAGGGAAATTCTATTTGGTTGCTAGAGTTACTAGCAGCATAAACTATGGAATTGCTGGAGGGAATTTCTAGTCTATTTCTTGGGGTTGCTGGCAAGGAAAACCGCACCGAGGCTGGGAGGCCAACTTGTTGATCATCTTTGCGCAATTTCTGAGTTGAGCTGACTAATGGGAAATGAAAGTTCTACTCATGAACAATGCACAATTTTGAGATGAACAGTTGGTCGACTGCCAGGATGATTGGCTGGGAAAATTGCACAATTTTTTGAGGGAGACAGGGTGGGGCACTTGCTGTTTGTCTGGCTTGATTGCACAATTTCCTCAGTTAGTTGAGTGTGTGAGGTTAGTGGCCTCTAGCAATTTTTGAGGGGAGTTAGTCCCAGGGTGATTGCTAGGTCTGACTGTCTGGGTGGCTAACATGAGAGCTGATTGAATTGCTAGCGGGTAGCGCAACTTGAAAAGACTAGCTTGGTGCTTCTGTGCTGTTCTGGTTAACAGTTGATCAAGTCGATGGCAGGGTGATGGTCCAGCTATCAGAGGGGAGTCTGTTCGTTAGAACTTTCAACAAAAAATGGCTAAGTGTGTGAACAATTGAAAGATGCATAGGTGATCATACGAAAAAACAATCACATGACTTGACGACGAAATGAGCAAATCATCTAGATGCGCATGCTCAACATGATTGACTGATGGCGTAAGTGACAAGCACGAAACTCATGATTGATCGTTCATTAATAAAGACAATGCCTATGTGACAGTGAATGTGACTTCATGTGTGAGTATGACAGATGCTTTCATGGTGAACACAACAAGCACATACGAAGCGAAGACTTCGAGTGTAACCAAAACATGGTCGCAAGCATGACTTAGACATCAACATGCAGAGACTTGAATGCAATGAACAAGCAAGGTGGATTGTGTTAGGCCCCTATACTACTAGTGTAACCCCCTTATTGTTATTAGTACAACCCACTTATTCTATTGATGTACCCACGTAGTGCCCATATTGTTACTATTGTACCCCATAGAAGCCCACTATTTTTATTATTGTGCCCTTACATTATTATTGTTATGTGGGCTCTGATTATGTTATGACCCCTTAGACTCCTATATATAGAAAGGAGGTCTTTTCATTTGTATCATCAAAAAATTGTTCATTTATGTTATGTAAAGGAGCTTGCCCCCTTGAAGAGGCTGAATTTTAAGGCATTGATCTATCTTTTCTATCTTTTTCTTGAGCTGGTTTCATAACATTTGGTATCAGAGCTTTGGATTCTAGGGTTTTGCTACTCCAAACAGGTCATTGTGGCATTTTCACTATATCCTTGTTTCTGCGACATTTCAGAAGCTAAAAAACAAACCCATTTGAGAATAAATTGTGCTAAATCTTGGGTCCGAATTTCAAATTTTTTTGCGCTATATTTGCAGAGATATCATCTGAGGAAGTTGGTATTGTTGTAGACACCTGAATTACATTCCAAACAGGTGATTTGGGGAAAATCATCATAACTTTCTCTATGAGCATCAGATTGAAATTTCGTAAGAAGGCACAGAAATAGGACAGACTGTAGTTTGTTCTATATATTTTTTAGAGCCAAAGGTTGAAACAGTGACTCGTGGCACGTCATACAATTTTGCTCTACTGAACTATTCTATAATCAGGTCACTATGGGAGATTTCACATAATTTTTTCTTGGAGAATCCAATTTTGATTAGACTTGTATCATTGGAAAGAGGACGTAGAGGGCTACTACAGGTCTCAAATTTGGAACTTAAAGATTTGAAAGTACATAGTTACAGTCATTTCAAGATCGAGCTCCTAAAATCAAGAAAAAACAAGATGAGGAAGTTTGATGGCAAGGATCCGGTAAATTGGATACTTCAAATGGAGCAATATTTTGATCTACATGGTGTACCATTATTACAAAAGGTATGTATTGCATCTTCATATTTAGAACCGGATCAATTTGTATGGTATGAAGGGCTTTGTTCTTGTAAACAACTTGTTACATGGTCAATTTTCATGGAGGAAATGATAGCACATTATGAGGATACAAAGAGCAACACCTTCTTTAGAGCAACACCCCAACGATTGGAAAGAGTAAAAGGGCTTTGTGACATAGTGGAAAGAAAAATTATGGAAACCAGGAAGCATACCCCTCACAACTATAAAGATGGAAGTGTTGTTTCTCCTAGCCTTCTACAACCTACAAGGATTACACCACAACAATTGGAAGAAAAAAGAGAAAAAGGGCTTTGTTACAATTGTG
>APFE030832344.1:2552-41533 GCA_000404065.3 Pinus taeda
TATATTAGTTATATATTAATTAGATATTTAAGGTAGGTTAGTTAATAATGTGATCATAGTAACATGTTTATTAGTTTTTGTTTTGTCAAAGACTATAACATTACCTTATTGAATCTATATTATTTTGTTTTTTTACAATTTTAACTTACGTTTTGGACAATGTTCAATATTTCGATGTAAACCCAAAAATAATTTTCTAATTTTTTATTGGCTCAATGAGACATAATTCACCTATTGGAAGACATTTTATTTTTGGTATTTGTAAGCCAGTTGTCTTTAGTGAGACTTTTTGAAAGCTTTTCGATTTAATTTCCCTGAATCCATATATATAGTCAAAAAACTAGTTTAAATAACACAAACCAATATTTCATCTCAAATTTTTCGTTGGATTCCAACACCGGAAAGTCCAGAACATCTCATTAAGGACAACTCCATTTGTAAGTGCCTAACAATTGATTTAAAAAATAAAAATAAAAACTAATTTTGTGAGTGGTCCTTATGTGCCTAACAATTGATTTAAAAATAAAAAATAAAAACTAATTTTGTGAATGGTCATTCCGTCATTGGGAGCTCTAACTAACATTGTTATACTACTGCTTTTCCCAATACACTCACACTGAGACTGACATTGTTATACTACTGCTTTTCCCAATGATGTGGTTGCATGTCCTTTCATAGGGCTAAGGCTGAACAAATCTCAAATTAATAACTTCCTTGTGCTGAGATTTCACTACACAATGAAAGTTCATTTCTATTAATCTTTTGTGGTAGCCTCATATCATCTTTAAGATAGAGGGCACTGGATTTGTAGATCTGGATTGCCATAAAATTAATTTTAATTATTGAATCTCCACCAGAACGGGTGTTCTATGATGGGAACATTAGTTCATTTCTGTTGGTCTTTTGTGGTGACTTCATATCATATCTAAAAGATAGAGGGCACTCTATGTGTAGATTTGGATTGCGATAAAATTAATTTTAATTATTGAATCGCCACAAGAACTGGTGTTTTGTGATGGGAACATTAGTTCATGGCCTTAAAGTCAGTCTTCCATTTCATCTTGCTACCCCATATTACAGGGAGAATAAAACCAATCTAAGCAGGGAAGCGAGCCAGTAATCACTTACAATAATGGATCTCTTGTCCACGGTTGTCGACATCTCTAATATGTTCCTTTCCACTAGACAAGGTCTAAAAAGACATCTAATGCTTCGGTGCTTCATTGATAACTATACATAAGAGATGTTCATTGATAACTATACATTAACCTGTTGAGCGTTATTTAAACACAATGAAAGGCTTTATATTCCTCCTGCGCCTGGGGTCACATTGAATTTTGCTATACATTCAATACAACTTTGTTTCTTAGTACCTTTGCCTATGAATGATGCTTGGTCATTGTACAAAAAGGTACATATATTTAGACAAGTAAATACTAGTAAGTATGATATTGTGTTAACACAATCCGTCTTATATTTTTATATATGTAGTTAGTAACTGGCTTTTAGTTCCATTTTCTATTTTCAGCTAGATTGTTCCCTTTGGAATCTTAGGCCTTAACCCTCCCTTCCTTGGCTAGAATTGGTTGCAATGGCATTTGGGCATTATCATTCCTTTCCATTCATTATCACAACCATGGTCTAAGAAGCTCCATATTAACTAGTTGGACAATCAAATTGGGTTATGGCCCAGGCTCTTGATCAGCTCAACGATGTGGTGGAAAACCAATTGGGTATTTGTTTGGATTCCCTTGAAACCCTGAAATAAAGCCAGTCTTGGTTGAAGCGATGAAAAGCACCATGGGTGGTCCCAACATTAGTGTAATTTATATAGTTGTGGTCAAACTCAAACCAATGAATGTAGCTAGTTAGAAGTCTCCGGTACCAGACAACGAAAAGTTGAAAATCGATCATCACGCAAATGCTATTGCGCCTCCAGTCCCGGTACACTCATAATGGGTATAGCTATTTAGATGACCAAAACTCATTGCGAATAGATACATAGCCATTGGGATGATCTGAACCCACTGTAAAGACCCACGTAATGGCACTCAACGTCGACCATTAGGAAGAATCATAGGCACTAACGAGGTGACTATCTGTATAGTTAGTTGGGGCTTAAATATGGAATTCACTATTTTACCATGTCATCATGCACGGACTATTTTTACCATGTTATCATGCAGGGACTATGCTTTTGAGATTAGTACAACTACATTATTGTTATGTTGGAGTGTTTTTGTACGACTTTTCTTCCTCAAAATTATATAACATAGATTATTTTTTGATAAAATTAAAAATGATTGTTAAATAACAATAACACTTTGACTTTAGATTAAGAGATCACGGGTTTGACTCCCACTGTGGTCGATTTTCCTCTGACAAATTTCTATCAAGTTTTACTTCCATGTGCTCATGCTCAGTGTACTTTGAGCAATGTTATTCGGTTCACAAATTATGGAGAATGTTAATGTACAAAATTAGATTGTCTGAAGTTATTAGCCAAATTGTTCGGAGTCCTTACAATGATTCGACTTATTTCATTACAATTTTCATTTGATACATTTCTATCAAGGTTCAACTTCCATGTGCCTTTGCTCAGTTTATTTCATTCCACTTTTCCTTTGATACATTTATTGATAAAAATGGCAATGTTTGTATTAAAGAAATAAAACCCTCTGGTTAGCTCTACGAAGGAGAGTCTGAACCAGGAGAGTTTGGCTCTGCAGAACACTCTACATTGTTTATGCACATTACACATTAAATAGAAAACATGGTTTTAGGGAAGTTAGAACAACATCCTAAGAAATAGAAACTAATTCCTACCCTGAGGTTACGTGAACCAACTCTACCTATTCTAGGATATTCTCCATTATCTTCAACACTCCCCCTTAATGGAGAACGGGTTCACAAATATGCCAAACATCTCCCTAAACATTTGAAACTTAACTTTTCCAAGAGGCTTAGTGAAAATGTCTGCAACATTATCACATGTATTACAATATTCCAAATGGATTTCTTTGGATTGCACTTTCTCCCTGACAAAGTGGAATTGTGTATCAATATGTTTAGTGTTTTTGTGAAACATCGGATTATTGGCAAGTTTGATTGAACTCTGATTGTCGCATCTGATTGTTGTTGCGTCTATCTGTTCTTCCCCAACATCTTGGAGAAGTCTCCACAACCAAACTGCCTCACACGTTGCTGCACACATGACTTGATAGTCTACTTCCGCTGAGGACAAGGAGACTGTGTTCTGCTTCTTGCTGCTCCATGTGGTCACCTCAGATCCAATGTTAATTGCGTAACCTGTTATAGATTTGTGATCATCTACATTTCCAACCCAATCTGAATCTGCAAATCCTGCCAATCTAACATCAGAGGAGTCAGTGTGAATAATATCGTAATCTACAGTACCTTGTAGATACCTCAAAACACTTTTCGTTGCATTCCAATGGCTTTCAAGTGGCTTAGACATAAATTGACTTAGCACACTGACTGCATAAGCCAAATCAGGTCTGGTGGTGGTTAGGTAGATTAGACTCCCAACCAGCTATCTGTAAAGTGTTGCATCCGCTACTTTTGAGCCATCCTCACACTACAATTTGATGTTCTGTTGCAATGGTATCGGTGCAGGCTTACATTGATCCATCCTAAACTTTTCTAACAAGCCTTTGACATAATTTGCTTGGGACAGAAATGTTTGACCTGAATCTCTCCAGATCTCAAGACCTAAACAATATCTGAGTTCACCAAGGTGTTTCATTTCAAACACCTGTGACATTTGTTGCTTGATTTCGTCAATTAGATATGTAGCATCACCTGTAATGATCAAATCATTTACATACAATGAAATCAACACTACGCACCCTTGTTCATCTTTCATGGTGTAAAGATTAGGGTCATTTTTACTTCTATTATAGCCATCTTGTAGAAAAAATGAATCAATCTTCTCATACCAAGACTGGGAGCTTGTTTTAGTCCATAAAGTGTTTTCTTCAATCTACAGACTAAATGTTCTTTTCCTTTCTAGACAAACCCTTCCCGTTGCTCTAGATAGACCTCTTATTTTAGTTCTCCATTCAAAAATGCAGACTTTACATCTAGTTGGTGCATCATCCAATGTTTCTTAGTAGCTAAAGTGATTAACATTCTGATAGTATTCAATTTAGCTACAGGGGTGAACGTTTCTTTATAGTCTATCCCTTCTTTTTGTGAATACCCCTTCTATGGTTCCATTTGCATTAATCTTCGGTTTATATAACCATTTACAACCTATGGTTTGTTTTCCTCTAGGAAGTTCAACCAATTCTCAAGTGTAATTTCTAATTATTGAATCATATTCCTGTTCCATGGCCGTTTTCCATTCACTACATTCATTTGCTTCTTTATAACTAGACGGTTCAACCACATTCATCATACTATTTATAAAAGCATTTTCCCTATATCTTGCAGGCATTTGAGCTCTCCTAACTGATCTCCTGAGTGGTGGGGTGGCTTCAAACATTATTTGATCATTTTTTTCTTCCTGTTGCTGTTATTGCTGCTATTGTTGTTGTTGCAGTTGTTGTTCACCCTCTGCCTTTGTCTGCTGCTGACCTTGATTGTTCTCTGTGTCTTCTTCTACCAAGTATGGAATGTCCCATTCCTCATTGTGCTCATCAAATTCTTCATGATCCTGCTCATGGAATTTGACATCTCTACTAACAAAAATCTTGTGAGTAGAGGGATTAAATAATCTGTAAGCTTTATACTGTGAACAATACCCTATAAAGATACATCTGATGGCTTTTGAATCTAATTTTCTTCTATCTTCCTTTGGAATGTGGACAAATGCTTTAGATCCAAATATTCTTAAGTGTTTTACTACAGGCTTAAATCCATATAATGCTTCATAAGGAGTTTTAGACTCAAGACTCTTTGTAGGACTCCTATTTTTCAAATAAAATATAGTATTCACTGCTTCAGCCCAAAAAACATTCGAAAATTCTTACCTTTCAGCATACTTCTAGCACATTCCACCAATGTTCTGCTCTTTCTTTCTGTTACTCCATTCTGCTGTGGAGTATGGGGTACTGTGAACTGTTGCAAAATTCCATGATCTTTACAATACCTAATAAGCTCATCCTTCTTGTATTCTACCCCTTGATCAGAACGGAGAATTTTTATCTATTTCCCTATTTGTCTTTCAATCATATTTTTAAACTCCTTAAAGTATTCGAATATATGACTCTTCTTACTTAAGAAATACACCCAAGAAAACTTTGTAGAGTCATCAATAAACAGTAGAAAATATAGTGCACCTCGTAATGATTTTGTCTACATGGGTCCAAAAATTTGGTTTGTGTGCACTAATTCAAGTATATCCCTCTGTTTCTTTTCTACTCAAACATGGAATTCTTCTTTATGCATTTTTCCTAATGTACAGGCATCACAATAATTATGTACTTGCCTTAGCATAGGAAGATCTCTTACCATTTCCTTCTTTTGTACAACAACAAATCATTGTAGTTGATGTGGCCAAACCTCTAATGCCATAGCTCTTCTATAGTCAGGCTTGCTGCTATCAATGCTCGAACTGGTGCAGGTCTTACATTAAACTTGTACAGAACTCCTGTTCAGATTCTTGTAGCAATTGTCTTCATGCAATCTAGCATATCTTTAATATAACATTTAGATTTAAAGAATTCAACTTTCAGACCTTGATCTGTAATCATGGATTTACACCATGCACATACATAACATTATGAATTTGTTTTACATTACCATTAGGTAGAATGACATAAATTTTCCCACACCCTCTGATTTGATGAATTCTGTCATCACCTAGGTAAATCTGTGCTCCTTTGTTGATTTCTTTAAAATCTTCGAACTAATGCTTGTTCCTTGGCATGTGTGTTGACACTCCTAAATCTACATACCAGATGTCTGCATCAACATTCTCATCACAATCTACCATGAACAATATCAAATTTTGCACATGATTGTCATTCGCGAGATGACCTGCATGTCTTTTCTGTTTCTGCTGTTCTTCATTGAATTTCTTCTTCCTGCACTCCTTGGCAAGATGACCCAGTTTTCTACAATAAAAAAATTTAGTTTCAGAGTAGTTTCTATTCGGATGCATACCTTGGTTTTGATTCGGTCTTCTGTGTGAGTTTGCTCTGTTTTGCTATTGTGGACTTCCTTTCCCTTTGAAGAAGTTCTTCTTCACCATCAATGAAAGATCGACACTCTAGGGCTTCAGAGTCGATCTTCTTTCTTCTTCCTGCATCAGTATTCCTGTCAGCTCTTCAAATTTTGGGATCTTCTCTCTAGCATTTATCCCAATGATGAACATTTGGTAATCATCAATGACACCATTCATTGTAATGGTTACAAGATCTGTATCGTCAACTGTATGACCAATGTCTGCCAATTTGTTCTTCAGATCTTTGATCCTTGCTACGAATGAAGCAATTGTTTCATTATCCTCCATCTTCAGGGATAGGATCTTACTCTTAAGGAACAGAAGATGATTTGAATTCTTGATCTCATACAGCTCCTTCAGAATTCCCTAGATCTCGTTAGCTGTCTTACATTCTCTGATGTGTGGCATGATGCAGTATTTCACTGACATCTTCAATAGCATCCTTGCTTTACCTTCTTGCTTCTCCCAATCTGGGATCGATGCTAATCCAGTCGCGGGCTTCGGCTCATCCCCATTCGCAATCGTCCAAGCACTCTGCACATCTAGTAGAGTCTGCATCTTGAATTTCCAATTTGCATAATTGGAACCATCGAGCTTGTTATGCTCATTCAAGCATGCTTCAAACATATTGTTATTTCTTGGCAATTTAGACAAAAAAATTTGACAGGTAAAAGAAGATGCTAGATTTTACCCTAGATCTGTGACAAAGATAGACCACTGATCTTTAATGTTGTTTGATCTCATAGCACACCCATTGATCACCGTGGCTTCCTTCACAGCCTCCAGACAACCTTCTGTTGTCAGCCTCTGCAACCTTCTCCAAGATGCAGTCTTCTCTCGGAGCCCTTTTTGTTATTTACATGATCGTCACAAATATATGCCCAATATCTGAGACTATCACAGATATACACCAATTTTCTGAGACATCGTCACAGGTGTACACCTAATATCTGAGACTGTCGCAGATATACACCTAATATCTGAGACTGTTAGTGCTATCATCGTGCCTGTCAACTCAAAACCTATGACGATTTTGGTTTAGTCACACCCACCAGACAGCGTACAAGTTCCTTAGCCTTGACGCTCTGATACCATGATAAAAATGGCAATGTTTGTATTAAAGAAATAAAACCCACTGGTCATCTCTACGAAAGAGAGTCTGAACCAGGAGAGTCTGGCTCTGCAGAACACTCTACATTGTTCATGCACATTACACATTAAATAGAAAACATGGTTTTAGGGAAGTTAGAACAACATCCTAAGAAATAGAAACTAATTCCTATCTTGAGGTTACGTGAACCAACCCTACCTATTCTAGGATATTCTCCATTATCTTCAACATTTCTATCCGAGTTCAACTTCCATGTGTATGTGCTCAGTTTCTTTTGTGGAATGTTATTCAGGGTACAAATTATGGAAGGCATATGAAACAGTGCACCTTAAAAGTCGTCATTTCTTCCAAGTCCAGGTTTTGGTAAAAAATCCAATTGTTTCCTGTGAAATAAAATGTTAAAGATGTTATGGGATGGGAAAATAAAATACATCCTTTATAAAACACTAAATGGGAAACACAATACTTGAGAAAGGAGAGTTACAACTTCCTTCGATCAATTCTGGACTTCTTACTCGTTAGAAACAGTGGGAGGTTGGGACTAAATGAGCTTTGTGAAGGTGAAGGTGTTAGAATATTAATCAAGACGTTGATAAACTTGTTGAAGATAATGGAGAATATCCTAGAATAGGTAGAGTTGGTTCACATAACCTCAAGATAGGAATTAGTTTCTATTCCTTAGGATGTTGTTCTAACTTCCTTAAAACCATGTTTTCTATTTAATGTGTAATGTGCATGAACAATGTAGAGCGTTCTGTAGAGCCAGACTCTCCTGGTTCAGACTCTCTTTTGTAGAGCTGACCAGTGGGTTTTAATTCTTTAATACAAACATTTCCATTTTTATCATGGTATCAGAGCATCAGGGCTAAGGAACCTGTACGCTGGCTGGTCGATGTCACTGAACAGGAACCATCGCAGTTTTGAGGAGTATAACTCCGACGAAACTGAAATTGTCGCAGGTTAAGAGGAGTATCACTACGATGAGTGAACACATTTTTATTTTTAGTCGTCGTAGGTTAAGAGGAGTATCATTGCGACGAGTGAACACATTTTTATTTTTGGCCGTCGCAGGTATTCGTGTACAGCTGCGACGACGTCGCAGATAAGTCGTGTACATCTGCGATGATCATGTAAATCGTAAAAGCTGTGTGGGAAAGCCAAGAAAAAGGTTGTAGCTGACAACAGAAGGTTGTCTGGAGGCTGTGAAGGAAGCCACGGTGATCAGCGGGTGTGTTGCGAGATCAACAACATTGAAGATCAATGATCTGTCTTTGTCACAGATCTAGGGTAAAATCTAACATCTTCTTTTACCTGTTGAAATTTTTTGTCTAAATCGCCAAGATGAATAACAATATGTTTGAAGCATGCTTGAATGAGCATAACAAGCTCGATGGTTCCAATTATGCAAATTGGAAATTCAAATGCAGACTCTTGTAGATGTGCAAAGTGCTTGGATGATTGCAAATGGGGATGACTCGAGGCCCGTGGTTGGATCAACATCAATCCCTGATTGGGAGAAGTGAGAAGGTAAAGCAAGGACGCTATTGAAGATGTCAGTGAAAGACTGCATCATACCACACATCAAAGAGTGTAATACAACTAACGAGATTTGGGGAATTTTGAAGGAATTGTATGAGATCAGGAATTCAAATCGTCTTTTGTTCCTCAAGAGTAAGATCCTATCCCTGAAGATGGAGGAGAATGAAACGATTGCTTCATTTGTAGCAAGGATCAAGGATTTGAAGAACAAATTGGTAGACATTGGTCATACAGTTGATGATACAGATCTTGTAACCATTACAATGAATGGTGTCATTGATGATTACCAAATGTTCATCATTGGGATAAATCCTAGAGAGAAGATCCCGGAATTTGAAGAGCTGACAGGAATACTGGTGCAGGAAGAAGAAAGAAGATTGACTTTGAAGCTCCAAAGTGTCGATCTTGCATTGATGGCGAAGAAAAACTTATTCAAAGGGAAAGGAAATCCACAACAGCAAAACGGAGCAAACTCACACAAAATACCGAAACAAACCCAAGGTATGCATCCGAATAGAAACTACTCTGAAACTAAATGTTTTTATTGCGGAAAACTGGGTCATATTGTTAGGGAGTGTAGGAAGAAGAAATATCATGAAGAACAACAAAAGAAGAAAAGACATGCAGGTCATCTCGCGAATGACAATCATGTGCATAATTTTAGATTGTTCATGGCAGATCATGATGAGAATGTTGATGTAGACATCTGGTATGTAGATTCAGGAGTGTCAACACATAAGACAAGAAACAAGCATTGGTTTGAGGATTTTAAAGAAATCAATGACGGAGCACAGATTTACCTAGGTGATGATAGAAGTCATCAAATCAAAGGGTGTGGGAAAGTTTCTATCATTCTACCTAATGGTAATATAAAACAAATTCATAATGTTATGTATGTGCCTGGTGTAACAAAGAACTTGATTTCTGTATCCATGATTACAGATGAAGATATGAAAGTTGAATTCTTTAAATCTAGCTGTTATATTAAAGATCTGCTAGATGGCATGACGACAATTGCTACAGGAATCCGAACAGGAGGACTGTATAAGTTGGATGTAAGACCTGCACCAGTTCGAGCATTGACAGCAGCGAGCCTGACTGCAGAAGAGCTATGACATCAAAGATTTGGCCACATCAACTACAATGATTCACTGTTACTACAAAAGAAGGAAATGGTAAGAGATCTTCCTATGCTAAAGCAAGTACGTAATGATTGTGATGCATGTACATTAGGAAAAATGCATAGAGAAGAATTCCTTATTCGAGTAGAAAAGAACAGAGGGATATAGTTGAATTAGTGCACACAGACCTTTGTGGACCCATGCAGACAAAATCATTAGGAGGTGCACTGTATTTTCTACTGTTTATTGATGACTCTACGAAGTTTTCTTGGGTGTATTTCTTAAGTAAGAAGAGTCATACATTCGAATACTTTAAGTATTTTAAAAATATGATTGAAAGACAAATAGGGAAACATACAAAAAATATCCGTTCTGATCAAGGGGGAGAATACAAGAAGGATAATTTTATCAGGTATTATAAAGATCATGGAATTTTGCAGCAGTTTACAGTACCCCATACTCCACAACATAATGAAGTAACAGAAAGAAAGAACAAAACACTGGTGGAATGTGCTGGAAGTATGTTGAAAGGTAAGAATCTTTGGAATGGTTTTTGGGCTGAAGCAGTGAATACTGTAGTTTATTTGTAAAATAGGATTCCTACAAAGAGTCTTGAGTCTAAAACTCCTTATGAAGCATTATATGTATTTAAGCCTACATTAAAACACCTAAGAATATTTGGATTTAAAGCATTTGCCCACATTCCAAAGGAAGATAGAAGAAAATTAGATTCAAAAGCCATCAGATATACCTTTATAGGGTATTGTTCACAATATAAAGCTTACGAATTATTTAATCCCTCTACTCACAAGATTTTTGTTGGTAGAGATGTCAAATTCCATGAGCAGGATCAGGAAGAATCTAATGAGCACAATGAGGAATGGGACATTCCGTACTTGGTGGAAGAAGAAGCAGAGAACAATCAGGGTCAGTAGTAGACAAGGGCAGAGGATGAACAACAACAATAGCAGCAACAGGAAGAAAAAGTAAATGATGATCAAATAAGGTTTGAAGCCACCGCACCACTCAGGAGATCAGGTAGGAAAGCTCAATTGTCTGCAAGATATAGGGAAAATGATTTTATAACTAGTATGATAAATGTGGTTGAACCTTCTAGTTATAAAGAATCAAATGAATGTAGTGAATGGAAAACAACCATGGAACAGGAATATGATTCAATAATCAAAAATAACAATTGGGAATTGGTTGAACTTCCTAGGGGAAAAAAAACCATATAAATCAAAGATTAATGCAAATGGAACCATATAAAAACCAAAATCTAGGTTGGTAGCAAAGGGGCACTCACAAAAAGAAGGGATAGACTATGAAGAAACCTTCGCCCCTGTAGCTAAATTGAACACTATCAGAATGTTAATCGCTTTAGCTACTAAGAAACATTGGATGATACACCAACTAGATGTAAACTCTGCATTTTTGAATGGAGAACTAAAAGAAGAGGTTTATCTAGAACAACCGGAAGGGTTTTTTCAGAAAGGCAAAGAACATTTGGTCTGTAGATTGAATAAAGCACTTTATCGACTAAAAAAAGCTCCCAAGTCTTGGTATGAGAAGATTGATTCATTTTTTCTGCAAGCTGGGTGTAATAGAAGTAAAAATGACCCTAATCTTTGCACCATGAAAGATGAACAAGGGCGCGTAGTATTGATTTCATTGTATGTAGATGATTTGATCATTACAGGTGATGCTACACATCTAATCAATCAAATCAAGCAACATATGTCACTTATGTTTGGAATGAAACACCTCGGTGAACTCAGATACTGTTTAGGTCTTGAGATCTGGAGAGATTCAGGACAAACATTTTTGTCCCAAGCAAAGTATGTCAAAGGCTTGTTAGAAAAGTTTAGGATGAATCAGTGTAAGCCTACAGCGGTACCATTATAGCAGAACATCAAATTGTAGTGTGAGGATGGCTCAAAAGCGGTGGATGCAACACTTTATAGAAAACTGGTTGGGAGTCTAATCTACATAACCACCACCAGACCTGATTTGGCTTATGCAGTCAGTATGCTAAGTCAATTTATGTATAAGCCACTTGAAAGCCATTAGAATGTAGCGAAAAGTGTTTTGAGGTATCCACAAGGTACTGTAGATTACGGTATTATTTACACTGACTCCTCTGATATTAGATTGGCAGGATTTGTAGATTTAGATTGGGTTGGAAATGTAGATGATCACAAATCTATAACAGGTTATGCATTCAGCATTGGATCCGGGGTGATCACATGGAGTAGCAAGAAGCAAAACACAGTGTCCTTATTCTCAGCGGAAGCAGACTATCAAGCCATGTGTGCAACAACGTGTGAGGCAGTTTGGCTGCGGAGAATTCTCTAGGTTGTCAGGGAAGAACAGATAGACACAACAACAATCAAATGTGAAAATTACAGTTCAATCAAACTTGCCAATAATTCGATGTTTCACAAAAACACTAAACATATTGATACACAATACCACTTTGTCAGGGAGAAAGTGCAATCCAAAGAAATCCATTTGGAATATTGTAGTACATGTGATAATGTTGTAGGCATTTTCACTAAGGCTCTTGGAAAATTTAAGTTTCAAATGTTTAGTGAGATGTTAGGCATATTTGTGAACCCATTCTCCATTAAGGGGGAGTGTTGAAGATAATGGAGAATATCGTAGAATAGGTAGAGTTGGTTCATGTAACCTCAGGAGAGGAATTAGTTTCTATTTCTTAGGATGTTGTTCTAACTTCCCTAAAACCATGTTTTCTATGTAATGTGTAATGTACATCAACAATGTAGAGCATTCTGCAGAACTAAACTCTCCTGGTTCAGACTCTCTTTCGTAGAGCTGACCAGCGGGTTTTAATTCTTTAATACAAACATTTCCATTTTTATCAAAACTTTGTTCTTATAATGGCGGTAGATGGCAGTCAGTGACAAGTGACGGAGTCGGTAGGAGTAGCTAAAAATTAATGACAGTTGTTGTAGTTTCTACGACAACCACCATGTATAAATTTTTATGTTTGTGAATGAAATGATCAAGCTCTCTTCAGAGAGTCTTCCTAGTTCTATCAACTGGTATCAGAGCCATGTTTGAGTGGAGAGCTCCCTTTGTGGAGAGCCTGTTGTGTAGAGATTGAGCTGCCATGAGATCTGAGTGACTATCATTGCCCGTGGATCTGTGTATTGGAAGGGTTCGGTGGTGTGGATCTCTGGTGTGTGTTAAGCGTTGGAGCAGAGTGGCCAACCAAATCTATGTTGCTACAAAGTGGGTTAATTGATCTGAAAATCCAGTAAAAAAATGCGTCGCACGTAACTTTCAAGTTTCCCTGTGGTATGGCCTTGTCGAAGAGGCTCTGCATGCACTTTCTCCCCCTACTGTTCTATTGACCTCATGGCTTCATTTCCACTGTGCTCAGATAAGCCTTCACCCCATTTTGTTCTCTGTTCCGCTTCATTCCGTGTACCTATTCTCTGATATCCGCTTACAGTCGCTGGTCTCCTTCATAAACCCTGATCATCTCTGCTAATTCAGATGAGTTTTAAAGAACAAAAGGAAGGATGAGACGGTTGTTGAGGGCAGAACCAGAGGGACCCAAATTTATTGAAGGATACCCGCAAGTGAAAGATATATTGAAGAAGGCCAGGTGGTTACGTTTTATCTAGAAATTCAAAGGCTACCTTAGGGAGGTTACAAAGGCTTTTGCAAGGTATTTTGACGGACTACAGGTGGAAATTGGAGACCTAAAATTCACGGTAACTGAAGCGTCAATAACAGTTGCCACAAAACTTCCCCAGGGAGGTGAACGCTGGTTTAAGAACCAGAGCATTGGCGATGAAGCTTGGAGAGTGATCTTACGTGACCCAGGTATGGATGTCACCATTTTCAAAAAGGGAATTCCTGTTCATGCTTTAAAAGAAGAGTGGGCTAGCTTACTATTAGTTATTCAAAAGTTTATCACCTGTGAGGGACGTTTTGGAGCAATGTACATGTATCATGCACGTCTGTTAATGAATTTCCTAGACAACCAGATCCTTAATCTGCCATACTTTTTACTAAACAGTTTTAAAAAGATGTCTGTAACCGTCCAAAAGCATCTGGGGGACGTAGAACCACATTTGTATCACCATGGTCTCGTGAAAATCCTGATAGAAAAACAATTAAAGGAGAAAAGAGACACCTGGGAGCAATTTTTAATTAGAAATTTCTTTGAAGAACCCCAAGAAACCCCTGAAGGTAGTACATCAAAAAGAGGTAGAAGAAAGAGAATAGATGATAAAACTCAAAGCACTCCTACTAACACAATTGAGAGAACTAGTAGAGAAGAAAGACTGTCTAAAAGGAGGAAGGAAAAGAACGAGGGTAAAAAGCCAACAAAATCAAAAGAGAAAAGAAGCATTGAGGCTATGCATCAAACCCCTTCCTCAGAAGAAGACCATCAAGTATTGTCTGAGAGATTAGTTCACCTTCAGGAATAGTCAGCTATGGCCAAAAAGAAAGGAAAAGGAAAACGGAAGGAAAAAGATAGTAGTCTGCAATATGTAAGAAGAAGCAGGCTTAAGGGAAAATGGAGAAAAGCACAAACGAAAGGACCCCATTTTATTGATTTGGGAGAAGGAACACCTGAACGAACTCCAGTTGGCAGTAGTCCACCTCATTCTCAGCCAAACGTTGAAACTAGTCCTCAAGATGATGACATGAGTCCTTTTCGGCCAGAGTTTGAAGTCAATTCTCCTCCACAGCATTTTGGGGACAGCCCCAGGAAAACGACACTCGAAATAGATCGAAGGCAGCAAGAGGTGTATGATTACATAGAATCCTTAGAAAGAACAGCCACGGGTCCCAGCACTTCATCCACTCAGCCTCACATAGCACAAGAAGCTCTAGTCCAATCGTTGAAACAATTTTTTTTTGAGTTGGAGGTTTTAAATCGACATATTAAAAATGAAAATGAAGCACTCAAAGAGCAAAGCAGACTGGACAAGATCATCCATGACAACACTATGCTACACCTGGGACTATGGCATAAAAAGAACACAAAAATTGAAGAAGAAATGCAAGAAGATAAGTAGAGCATTGATTAATCTTAAATTCAGATGCTTGATGAAAAAGCCCAGGATGTTAGCAGCACCAAGAAAGAGAGGAAGAGGGCTGGATGTACTGGCAGAAGCTTCAGAACATATGATTTGAAGGGGGAATAGTCAAAATTTTGGTTGCATGAGGACATGCAACACCTTCACAGTGGGGGTATGTTGAGTCCTAAACTTGCATCTTTCCTACACCTTTTTCTAGCTTCTTTCCATTCATCTGAACCTCCTAAGTCATCGGTATCATTGCATATTAGTTAAAAATGACATTTAAAGTGGTTTCTTGACTATGTGTTTGTGTCGCTATTTGAACTAGATTTTTGTTTATAAGTTGCGGAATCTTGTCATTTTCCGCAGCTGTTTGGTCAAAGTCTATATTGCAGGTGTCTTTAGGTGAATCGAGCCACATGGGCAAGTTGTAAACGACGTGGACATGGACTGAGTCCTATTGGCTCAGTTGAATTCATCAAAAGAGGCCATAGTCAACGGTGGGCAAAGCGGTGGTCAACTTAAGAGTCCTACGGTGATAAAACTCTATTTTTCACCATGTGAAGCTTTGCGTGGTTGTTCCTAAATCTCACGGGACAAATCAACACCTGTGGACTACTCCATGAACCAAATCCAACAGCCACCCTCCAAATATTAATCTTCACGACAGCCATAATGCTAAATTTTTGGACGTGGTTGTTTACGTGTCTTTTATCAGCGCAGATTGTAGGAGTTATGTCATCCTCTGTTATAAATAATGTGTTCTCATACGCATATTAGTTAGCTTTGGTAATGTAATTTTGATTGTTAACGAGCCCACTGTGTCGTGACTTTAACTTTGTGTTATGACTGCATTTTAATACATGAGAAGACTCTGTTTATAAGCTCAATTCGTGGTTGATCGTTGATTGTCCAAGGATTGTGAAGAGGGCTCCTGCACAGGCCGAGGTTTTATATATTATTGTATAGTTTCATGCTTTATTTCTTTACGTTCCTTATGCCATAAGCATTCACTTGTATATATATTGCATTTCTTATGGTATTAACGTTTTATAGCTGTCCATAGCTTTTCACGTTTTATAAGCTGTTAACTGATCAATGCCTTTGTTTCAAATTACAATAGGCAGCCCGGGCATTTGCACATAGTTTTCTAATGACTAATGAAATTGAATTATTCTTGTCCTTCTGCTGATTCATTTCCTTTAGTTTTTAGTTCCAGCACTGTGTTATTTATTTCAGTTTTGCTCATTCACTCTTTTGCAAGATAGATATTAAATTACTCATGTCATTTTCAGTTACCTCCTAAAGCCAGAGCGAGTCGAATGGTGAGGGATTGAAGTATGAATGCGTAGTTTGATATTAGTTTATTTTTTCTGCAAGTTAGTTATTGAATTGCTCATGTCATTCTCAGTTACCTCCTAAAGCCAGAGCGAGTCGAATGGTGAGGGATTGAAGTATGAGTGTGTAGTTTGATATTAGTTTTATTTTCTACAAATTAGATATCAGATTGCTCAAGTTGTTTATGATTACCTCCTAAAGCCAGAGCGAGTTGAATGGTGAGGGGTCAGAATATGAGTTGATGTAATGTTATTTTAGTTTACTTTGCTTGCAATTTTTGGATTTCTTTGGGTTCAGATTTTCTTATATTTTTATGGCAGCAAGGATACTGGATTTCATGGTCACTAGCTCACTGTTGTTTAATTATAATAGTGGAACATTTTCACTCTCTTTCAGGAATTAGTTTCATCATTGCATGTTTTAAAACCTTTTTTTTAAGTTTGAAGTTTTGAAAATATTTTAAAGGACATCATTGCCTTGAACATTTATATCATACTTGTCTTTTAGAATTTCCATCTCACATTAGGGAATTAACATAAATAAACCCAAAACAAAACAAAATCTCAAAAACGACAAAAAAGTAAGAAATAGGTAATCTTGCACATATAGTGCGCCACACTTCAACAATTTATGACTCTCGGATTGACAATTAATACAGCAATTTAGGACACTCTAAATTGACCAAACAATGATCTGCAACAAAACTGCCTGCATATGTCCCTCCGCGGAAAGGGAAGACTAAAGTACCGAAGGATCTGGACGAAACCAAGAGTCCGCTCTAGTCCCTACTCCTCCCAGAAGACATTGTGTTTGAAGGCACGCACCTGGGCCATGTGCCAACCATGAATTTTGAAGACTGGGACCTCGCTGACCATGAGAAGTCCCTCATCAGCAGACTATGAATCTAATGATGCAGAACACTATGGGGTGTTGACAACGCTTGAGCCCTGGAAGTGGCTACGCAGTGTGGAAAAGGGCAGATTGCTTAACTTACTTTGGGTACCACATTTCCACCATGCAACAATCACCATTTTCATCATCAGGCAGCTACTCTACCTGGTGCATGATGGGTATCTGTGGCTATATGAGCCTATCCCCATCACGACCAACCTAATTCACCGCATCTCTTGGCTCCCCTGCAAAGGAAAGGACCCCGCGACCATAGCGGAGGGAAAAGCTAGTGATTTGGCCCTTGCAAAAGCCATGAAGACAAAATATAAGATGGAGAAGAAGAAGAGGGGCTACGCCATCTCCAGCGTCAAGGACAAAGGGGTCCACGTAGCAACCCAAATCTTGGCCAGAAAAGTCATGAGGAAGTGTCGCGCTGATGAGGTATCGACGTCGGTGATCGCACTGGTCGAGAAATGCATGGAGGGGGTCCAGTTCAACTTGTCCAAATTCCTCTGTGAAGAAATTTTTACGAACTGTCACGAAGCCCAGGAGTAGGGTAAGACCTTCCACTATTCGTGATTGCTATTATCCATATTGCTCATAGCGGGAGAACTCCCAGAGGACAGTCAATTCCCCAACATCGACAGAGAATTCCCAGAGGTCGTGAAGTACGCTTCACTCTGGGCCATAAAGGACGCGAAATGGATCTGCGACACCAAAATCTTCTGGGTGCTCATGGACATGAACATCCAAATGTGGATCAACCACAAGTTGTGCCTGTCACCCACAGTGTACAATAGTCTACAGAATTTTGCAGACTTCAAAGCCGATATGCACAACATTTGTATCAGGGCACGGAAGGATGCGGTGAAACAATGGACAAAGCTACCGTTTGTAGCCACTGATGACGCAATTTTTACTGTCTTGGAAACATGGCCTCCAGAATGGCACACCCTAGATCTGGCAGAACTGGAGAAGGCAGCAGCACAAAATAAAAAGGATGATGCTAAGCTAGGCGTCACTCAATTGGTAGAGAAAAGGTGGAAGGAAACTGCAGCAGTGAAGGAAAGGGCAGTTCAGGAAGTGACATAGAAAGTCGCGGAGCAGAAGAAGGCCGCAGAAGCAGTAGCAGTAGCATAGGCAGTCGAGGTAGCAACAACACAGGAAGACAAGGGCCAAGCAACATCCTCGCAAGGGCAGGAGGCAAAGGAAATAGAAATAGCAGAAGGGAGCGCGGACCCAGGGGCCACGTCCACATAGTTAAAGCACCCACGCATCACAGAAAGAGCAGGACCAAGGAAAAATGTCAAGGCCTCGAAGTTGGCCATTGACCCGATCACCTTAACTGAAGGTGATCTCCATGATATCGGAAAAATAGTCCATGATGTCACCAATGAAGCACTTCAGGAGTTTATGCATAAGCATCAGATTGTGTTCGAGGCCCTCAGAGCACAGCTGCAGGAGTTACAGGTGCGCCCCCCTCAGGAAGGTACCCTGTCAACCCACGTCGCAGTAGGAACTTTAGCGGTAGAGCAGATGTTATGCACAAGGATGGCAAACACAATAGTGTTTCCGGAGGGAGCTCTAGTGTCATCAAATGCGATGGATCGATTGTCGATTAGCATGATGAAAGGCCTTGGCCTTAATCTAGTTGCCCTTCTCTGGGAAACGTTGTATCTGCTACAGGATGGGATAATGATGGAGCTACGGGCCAAGGGGAGCTGTGCGATCCAAGTTCTAAGCGAGCAGAAGATAAACATAGAACAGCTCAGCTTGCAGCGCGGCGAATTGGTGTCGCAAAATCAACATTTGGTGTAGACAGTATATGACACTTACCGACGCATCCCAGAACTAGCCATCACAAAAAATCTATTGATAGAAGTGCAGATCCACAATTTGACAGCCAGAGCCCACGAGGACAGGGAAGAGATGATAAAGGAGCAACTAGAGCTGAATCTCAAGATCGTTGAGCTGTGGTTGAAGGCGCAACCTTCCACTCCCCCAGAAATTAGAGAACAGTGCGCTAACGCCATCACAGCAGGGTTGGATGAAATTGGAGGTGCAGTGCGCGACTGTACCGGCGTGTTGGAACAGGAACTTGAGGTCCTCACGACTTTGTAGGAGGACCCCAACATCCAGTGCCTAGAGACAGAGGCACGCAAAATCCAACAGCAGTACAACAGTATCAGAGGAACTAAGCAAATAGTAGTCCTAACTCAGCGGCTTGTGAGGATGCAACAAGCTAAGGAATTAAAGGAGTAGGTGGACGCGGCACGTCATAAGGAAGTATTTCTCAAAGCATGCATTTAGCCATGGATTGACGAGGCCTTCACAATCATGACGAATATCGAAGGAAAGCTCCCACACATACATGGGATGCACGCGCAGATACAGGGAAGCACGTCGGACACAAAGGTCTCAAAAGAACGGATGCAGTAGGTTTAGCAATCAACAGCTCAGTGCACTGTAGACAAGAGTACTGTTCAAGAACAGTTGGAGGGACTCCGCACCAAGATTGTTGTGCCAACAGAGTGACTCGAGGGTGAGTCACGATGTTTGCGTTGAGGGCCTATTGAGCATGGAATCCCCCCCACGGCATGTTTTGGGGCTCAAAGCTCAAGTTGTGAGTTGATATTGTTGTAAAGCTCCACGAATTGCAGGCGCGAAATGTATGTTAAAGTCATAGCATTGTCTGCCCTAGTTTTGAATGTAATATTTGCCTGTATAAATAGAGTGAGGCTCTAAGTTGTAAAGGGGATCGAATAGAGAATAGGCATGAAGGGTCTTAGAGATTAAGTAAAAGTTTGAAGTGTGTCTTGGATCATAGAGTAGGAAAAAGGCTCTGCAGCTGAGTGCGCAGAGGCCTAGTAGAGTCTGCAGCTGAGTGCGCAAGGCGGAGTCGAATCTGTAATTGAAGAAAATATTAAGAAAGAAAGGTTTTGTTACCAATTCTGTGTATCTGTTATGAGTTATTACATGTTTGATATCATTTGCAAATACGTCGTTTCTTTACTACCCGCACTTGTATGAATTGTGAATATTGTTAAGTATAACTGAAAGCATACAAATAAACTAAGTTAATCAACTAATATTGGATTACTAGTAAGGACTTGGGTAATAAAATTGTTTGGCCCCCGAGTAGGGTTGCGCGAAGGCATCATCTCAGGTTGCGAGGTATGGGTAAGTGCACGTAGCGACGTGCACGCAGGGTCGAACCGCGGACCACTTGAAACCATCAGACATCTCTAGGGTGCGGAAACCTAGTTCTAGTACCCTCCCATACTACTTCGGCTGAGACCTCAGTCCGCGCTCCGCGGACTATTTCTGAAAGGGCCAGTAGTACCGGGATTTTTTTGGCTAAATCAATTCCGAACCTGGGTCAGGCCCCAACAAGCCAACACTAAACCATGCTGATAACATAAACCTTTGGGAATCAAGTTTACCCAAGTATACATTCCCAAAAGTACATCCATTCCCAGACACTATACATTTTTTCCATGCATGTTACATCCCTAGCAAAAGGGCTATAATTGCCCCAAACGAGGACTTCTTGTTTTTAATTACTATTGAGTCTATTAACCAGATGCTTCAAATCCAGCCCACCCGCAATTTGACTCCTTTTTCCTTTGCAAACCTGTTGGACCTATACACCACATTGGACCCAGCTAAAATCAAACAATATTTCAAAATTTCATCATTGAGGAACGCCATACTCCTAAGGACATTCCACCCTATGTTTTTGCTATTTTTTCAAAGACTGGAAGGAGAATAATCTCCATAATCTCAAGCATCCTAGGATTCACATCAGATGAGTTTGTGGATGAGATAATAATGGCCTTCTTGTCCATATTCACTCCAGGCCAGCCTCCTGCCATAATGTATGATTATGCCCAGTTCTTTGCAGACAGAATACATGAATAATTCACTAGATTGCCCACTGAAAGAGTCTTCAAATACTCTTCAGTGTTGTATCATATGTTCTTGTATTATCAGACAGACAAGTTCCCAGTGAAGATTCAGAAAACAAATACCAAGGCAAAGGAGTAGACAAACAACTGAGACTGTTGCATCAGCAAAAACACAGCAACCCTCCTCTTAAAACACCCAGATTATACAGAGACAGAAGAGTGTGGAGGTGTCTTCCTTTGTTATGCCAGCTGACAAGGAAGCAGATATCAAGGAAAGATTCAAGGAGATTAAAATGAGGAATGAGAAGCTAAAGGCAAACACTTATTACAAGTACATGCATGTAGAGCCTCCATGAGGTGAAGAAATTTCTATTGAACTTGGTCCCTAGTGAACCACTTGCCCTGGTGACGGAGTTGGCCTGCATTGAAAACTCGATATAGTTGTATCCTCTGTTGTTGAATGTTCTTGATCTATTTGTCCATGATCTGATTAGTTGTGGCCTATTCCATGCAGTCCCAGTTGAGATCGGTTAGTGTGAGCTGTTATGCAACGTTAGATGTGTCCAACAAGGTCGGGAAGTATGGCCGAAGGCAATGTACATTGAACACTGGGTGAAGACCAAGGAACGGTGGGATGCTGAGATCGAAGGCATTGTCACCGATGGCCTTGGTGATGGTGTATGGCCCATATCAGAGTGGGTGAAGCTTGCGATGGGGTCCAGAAAGGCACCCTTTCTACAAATGGAGCCAAACTTTGTCGACCACCTGGCACTTGTGCGACACTCGATGTTGATCAAGGCGTTGCTTGTACTTAGCATTGGATCTGTCCAATATATCATGGGCCTATTGGAAAATGTGTTGAATGTGCTCAATGAAGCTATTAACCCTTTCAGCTTCAGACTGAATGTGATCCAAACCTACCTGAGTGGCTACAAATGGTATGGCCACATCAATGTGGCATAACAGTTGAAATCCCAGCCCTACCTAAAAGGGATTGTGGCCTGTTGAGTTGTGGAGCACTATGTTGTAGCTATGTTGGACATAGGGGAGACTTTCATCCCATGTGGGTGGATGCTTCGAGTTGTCATATGCAGAATGTGTACAATCATCCTGTTCACAACCTTTGTTTGGCCATCAGTTTGGGGATGGAAAGTCGTGGACTTAGTGAATTTTGTATCCAGCATCGACCAGAGACTTGACCAAAATGCACTCAAGAATCCAATGTCCCGATCTGAGATAGTGGACTGTGGGATCCCAATGTTTACCCACACTCACTCAAAGAACAATGTAGCAGTGGCCTTTGTTGTGATACTCTTCTTGTAGGTTGCCATGATGGCCATCTTAGAGAATCTGTCGATGACCACGAAAATGCAATCGTTTTTGTGCTTAGTAGAAGGAAGGTCTAACATGTAATCCATGGAGATAGGTTCCCAAGGCCGACTAGAAGTAGGTAGAGGAGTATACAGGCCTTACTTCTTGATGGTTGGTTTGGAAATGGCACAGGTAGTGTAGGATCTAATATACTTCCCAACTTCCTGATGAAGTTTCGCCCAATAAAAATACTTATGCAATACCACCATTATTTTCTCTACTCTGAAATGTCTAGCGACCCGACAGTAATGCACCTCCCAAATCATCTTGCCACACTAACTTGAAGGAACACATATCTGTCCCAAGTGGCATAAAAGTGCATCCTGAAGGTGAAAATTTGGAACTTTCTTCCCTTCTAGGAGTGTTTGGTATATGTTGTCGAATTATGGATCACTCTTGTAAAGATGTGGGTACCTCGATGTCTCATGCCCATAGGAATCAAGCACAGTGATTAGTGCCATGACTGGTGGTCGACTAAGGAAATCAGTGACATTATTGCTGCTACCCTTCTTATACCTAATGTTCAAATGAAAATGTTGTAGATAGGTGGACCATTTCTAATGGTGATTGTTCTGCAACTTCCCTTGTGTCTGTATGAACTATAGAGGCTAGTGTTCTATGGAATACATTTCCTTGTCGTAAGTGGGGTACTTTTGGGCTGTGCTTGAAAGTGCCTCACTGTGGTAAGCCACTGGATTCCCATGTTGAGTAAGAACTACACCAATAGCATAGTCAGAAGCATCTTTCTCGTGATATAATGTTTTGAATATGATCTTGTATATATTTGATTTATGGCTATGGTGATTGGCATTTGAATCTGGATACAATTTGTGTTATTGTAATTGTATTTCTTACTCTTCAATGCTTCCCAAGCACAAATATGAGTCTATACCAATTTTGTGATAATGTTTTTTATAAGTTTTGAAACATATGATTTGAGCCTTCGTATTATATCTAATTTTGTGTTATTGATTAAAATGAAAATGAACATTTGACAACAGTTTTGGATCCCATGCATACATCTCTCAAGAATACAATGCTAACATGATAAATATGTTATGTGTTTTAATCTCATATTACGTATTTAGTATTGAATTAATTTCATTGCGTGGAATATAGAAGTGTGGAGGAAGCTTTCATTGTGCTTCCTATGCACAATCAAAGTTTCCTCCGTTGTACATGATATTAATTTGAAATATTGTAAATTGGTAAGGATAGGTTATACAATTAGCAATGCCATATGAACAAGGGAAGATAAAGGGTGGAATTATGAACCTCTAAAAGAAATAGTACAAGAAATAAACATTTTACATGGTATTGAAGCAGTTAACAAAGAGCCATATGTTATAATTGTGTTGTCATTGATGGCAAAGGAAAAGCATTGATGGACAAGGCAAATAAGATGATGGAAAAGGTGTTGCAATGCTCAGATGTTTCTAAGAAGATTGGTGAGGCAAGCTGTTAAGGTGAAGATAATTTGATGCCAATTATTATATAGTAGATCATTCCAAGTGCAGATGAAACCCACTTGGATGGATAGAGTTTCGAAAGAGAGTTCCAGTGGTATGTGAAAATCCAGAAATGGTCTCCTAGATCAAAAGTTAGAGTCAATCATAGCTAGGGACCCCCAAGTCAAAGTTATGCAAAGCTAAAATGGTGAAAAGGACTTAGCAACATTTATTTTGGAGGTATGCACAAAATGACAAGGTTTTTTTAGTGGAGCAACCAAAAAGAGCTCTGGTTTGACATGGAGTAGACAACGCAGCAACAGGGAGCATGTTGATTGGTCCAAGGCAGAGCCTGCATAACAACTCAACTCGACAGTGGTAGCCCAAGAGTTGTACCCCAGAAAAACTTTAGGAGCACATAAGTGAAGAATTAGGATGACATGGGATAGGTGGAGATGGTAGTACAGTAGTGCAAGGACCAATAGACAGAGAGTCAGGCTAGTGTGGCAGAGTAAGTAGCAATGGTAGGCGCGTTCATTGGTGGAGTATTTAGAGTGGCAGGTCCCCACCTAATAGTTAAATGGTGTGCATGTAGTTGGAAGGATCGAGCCCTATGTGTCCTCATCATGACACCAGAGAAATTTTGTGGGAGTCTATAACTCGACATTTAATGTGCAAGGGGGTGGAGAAAAAGCTATTTCCACAAGCCGCCATTTGCAAGGTCAATGGATATGGTTGATTGAGCCACCCCTTTCCCTCAAAACCACAAACAACTTAAGGGGGGTGAAAAAACCTCAAGTGGTTTCATGACGGTAGAGCAAAGCATTGGGCAATGTGGTGGACGGTGAAAGGCCACACTGTGTTAAAAAGGTTTAGGACCCTTCGAAAATTTTATAAAGGAAACTGAGGAAAAATTGGGTCTTGAGGAACCTTTTTCTCTCCTATGATAGAAGGACAAGTGGAAACATCTTATTCATCACATATGGGGTTAGCACTGGTGATGAGGCGATAATAAGAAGGGGACATGTGTCATCCATTTTTAGATTTTCCAGGTACCCAAGTGGGCCATTTCCATGTGACACATGGACCACTCTAGAAGTGACACATGGCATGTGTGATGTCAACATGATGTTATCCTGTTGGCAGGACCTCATAAGGTTTTGGGAAGTGCACAGAGGAACTAGTGGGTTGGCTGGGTGTTAGGCTGATTTGGATGTTGTTAGAGCCAACTCAACCTGAAACTGTAGTAATTGGACATAGGTGTAGCAAGCAAACCTCACTGGGAGACATCAACAGTTCATTTGGCAGAAGTAACGACCAATAGAAGAGGTGTTGGGCGGCCCCACGGGACACACCATCCCTTAAGGAAGACCCTGACAGATAATAGAGGGGCATAAGATATTCACATTAGGATAAAGGTGCTGAGAACCAAGCACCAACACTTGGTCCCATGCAATAAGAAAACCAAGGCGCGAATAAGGGTTTTCAAAAGAAATGAAGCCCCAAGGGGATAAAGTAGGGTATTTTGTAAGGATTTAATATTTTTCCTATATATAATATTGTAGGCAACTATTCTACTTTGAAAATTCATACGTATAGAATGTAGGTGAATATTTAATTAAAAACATTTAATTTACTATTAAAACTGGTAAATTTTTGGTGAATATCATCCATTTAATCATATATATGTAAAAAGTAGGCAAATTTTTAACCAAATTGGAAAATATTTTTTTCATAAAATGTCACAAAAATAGCCCATTTGTGAAATTTCACCCCTAAAATTTCCCCTAGGCTAGATGCCATCACTAGTGGCATGGATGAGTTTTAGCAGGAAATCTAGTAGTTTGGCAAAAAATAATAGTTGAGTAAAGTTCAAACTAAATCTGAAACTACAACTAAACCCTGTAATGTGCTAGAATTGTATGTTTGAGTATATGTAAGCAATTTAACTTAGATATTGTTGAAAACCTCATGCAGAGATGGAATCTGAGTTTTAAACATGCAAAACTCATGTTTAAACATGTTGAACATCAAGACAAAAAGAAAAGTTGAGGAAACCATGAGAAGAGGTAAGCTTAGCTAAAGTTATGAATATCAAATTAAGGAGTTTAAGCTTAGATATCTTTTGAAGAGACTGCAATTCAATGGCTGAATATTTAAGCAAGACATAAATGATAGATTAATGCATGAAGGAAGGCCTAAAGTTATCTGAAGGTGAAGAGGTTGAGGAAAAAATATGCAAGAAAAGTATGCATGGGTGCAAAATGTTCAAGTGTGTGAGCAAATGTGAGAGCAAGGCGTTAGTGATACACTGGTATGTTTGGTGATTTGTTTAGTGAGTAGAGATTACTAAAGGTGTTTATGGTGTCTGTGGTAATTGATTGAGAGAAATTTACTTATGAAGATAGTGGCCTATTGATCTAACTTTGAAAATGGATGAAAGATGGATCAACAGAGCTATCAAGTGGTAGCATGCATTCTAGGGGCAATAGTCTCTTTCAGTGGTAGCTGATAAATGAGAAGGGGAAGTAGTCCCTTTCAGTAGTAGTTGATAAAAGAGTACGGGTGGTAGCTCCTTTTAGTTGTAGCTGATAAATCAGGGAGTAGTTTCTTCCTACTAGTTGTAGCCAGAGAATTTTTTAACAACAAGTTGTATCTTTCCTTGTGAAGGAACTAAAGAACAATTTGAAGAATTTTTTTGTTCCTTGTGTATTATTTCATGTCATTCTCATGTGAATGAATTTTTGAAGTTATTTATGGTGTCCTAATAACATTGCATAAGTGAAAGAAAGTTTTGAAATTGTAAAATTCCTATAAGATTGATTCACCCCCCCCCCACCCCTAAGTATTGTCTTGGTTTCTCTAACAATTGGTATCAGATCTTGGTTACTTCATATCAGTTTAAGAACTGGAAGAAAGATCAAGGACCATGGAAAACCAAGAAGGGGGATTTACCAAGAGGGCACCTATATTCAATGTAACAAACTATGTGTTTGGGAAAGTAAGGATGAAAATCTACATTCAACCACTTGGAACTAATGTATGGGATGTTATGGAAGATGAATATCAAAATACTCTAGCAATAATTACTAAAGATTAAAAGATGGAGTTCACAAGCAATGCTAAATCCATGAATGCCATGCTTGCTATCTTACCTAAATCAGAACTTGTTAAAGTAATGGACTGCACATTAGCCAAAGATTTCTCGAACAAGATGAGTAGCTACTATGAAGGTGATAGAAAGGTAAATAAAGATAAACTTGAAGGTTTTAGAATGCAATTCGAGTCTTTGAGGATGCATAATGACAACGATATTGCAAAAAAAAATTAAGAATTGATGAGGTTGTGAACACCATAAGAGGCCTTGATGAGAATCTAGATGATGACGTAGTAGTTCAAAAGGTGTTGAGATCTCTTCCTAAGATATTTAGTCCCAAGGTTTTGGCCACTAACAAGATGACCACTCTGAACACTCTCACTCTAGACCAATTACTTGACATTCTTACTGCTTATGAGATGAGAATATTAAATGGAAATCCTGTAACAAAAGAATCAACCTTCAAAGCATATAAGAATCCCAAGGAAGAGAATGATGATTCAAGTTGTGAATCAGACAAAGAAGAAGCCAATTTTTGAGGAAGCTCAAGAGAGGCTTTGAAAAATATCAAAATAAGTTACCTTCTAATTGATTTAGTTGTGGCAAAGTTGGTCACTATGCTTCAAAGTGTCCTAAAGAGAAGAATATGGATTATGACCCAAAAGAAAAATTTAGGAAAGTTAAGAAAGATAAGAGGAAGGATAAGAAGGAAGTATCTAAATCCAAGAAGAAAACTCCTCTGAAAGTGAAGTGATCCAATCCTTGGATGAGGATAAAGACGATGAAAATCCAAAGGAATTCATGCTTATGGCTATAGAAAATATGGAAGTTGAAGCTATTATTTCTGATGAATAATATACTAGATTGGATCTAGAAGGAGAGATGGTAATTGCACTTGAAGAGATTGAAAGGTTGAGAAATAAAATTCAAGTCCTAAAGGAGTTACTAAACAAGGATAAGGATGAAGTTGTTGAAAAATTGCTCCTGCAAATTGAAGAAGATAAGAATATTCAAGAATATTTAAATCAAAAGCTATGTGAGAAGAATCATGCCATGTGAAAGGATATAGGGTGAAATTATTTTGCTGAGAAAAGAACTAGAGAAGGAAAAAATCCAGTTGAGATTAAATCAAAAGAATGGGAAGGGGATTGATAATCTAAATGAGCTTTTGGAAGCACAGATAGTCTCCAAATATCAAACAGGTTTTATATTTGAGGCTGAATCTAGCTCAATAGTATAATTAAAAGACAAAAATTCAATCACCTTTGCACCTGCAATAAAAGAAGGGACTGCACAATAACAAAATGACAAACACAACATGCATCCCAATAACCAGTCAAAAAATTATTAGCAACAACAAATTAAATGGAGAAATTTTTCATAGTAAAAGAATAGCCCTAGAAAGGCAAACCAAAATACGCAGAAATCAACCCAGCCAATTAATAGAAGACAATTTTCTAGGTAAGCTGATATTTTTCCAAGCTATTATTTTACCTGCACAAATTATGGACATAAAGAAGCAAATTATGGAGTGAATTTATCCAACAGGAAACTCATAGCAAGAAGAAGAAATTAACAAATTAGACAAAGGAATAACAGACCCAGGTACAACAATTATTTTTCTCCTTTGAACTATTTGGTTCAATGTTTTAAATGTAAAATTTTTGGGCATATAACAATTTATTGCATACTTAAGGATAAGAGGCCTGAACCAATTACTGAGAAAATTAGACAAGAGCCCAAGGTATGGATAAAAAAGGAGAACATAGAGAAATTTTTTATATCCTCATAATGAAGGAAGTCACTAGTATGTGGACAATGGTTGTTCCAAGCATATGTCAGGAGACGGAAGCAAGTTCTTGACATGGAACCCAATTGAAAAGGGTAATTTAACATTTGGTAACAATGCACCTGGTAATATTGTTGGTAAAGGAGTTGTCAAGCTGTCAAATGGTAGAGGTAGAGCTAAGAATCTATTATCTATTGATGGGATGAAGCATAATCTACTAAGTGTCTCTTAGATGTGTGATCAAGGCTATGATGTAATTTTTAAGGCCAATGCATATTGTCAAATCAAGTCTGTAGACATAGGTGAAATAGTAGTTGAAGCTGAGAATAGACAGTAATGTTTATGTCTTGAAAGAGAAAGTAGAAAGGTGTTGTTTATCAAAGATTAATGAGTGTTGGTTATGGCATAGGAGACTTCGACATCTGAATTTTGATCACATAGTCAAATTGAGCAAGAAGAATGTTGTCAATGATTTATCCAAGTTGTCAAAACATGATAGAATATGATTTACAAATCAATTGGGTAATCAAACTTGATTTCCATTCAAGTCTAAGGAGAGCTCATCATCAAAGCATTTGCATCTAGCACACATGGACCTATGTAGACCATCAAGAATGCATCACCCATAGGTAAATTGTATTTCATGCTAATAATTGATGATTTTAGCAGGAGGATGTCGGTTTCTTTTCTTAAAGATAAATTTGAAGGCCTTGAAAATTTTAAATATTTCAAAGCTATGGATGAAAATGAAACTGATTGCAAAATCAAGAGCATAAGATCTGATAATGGAGGTGAATTCACTTTAAATGAGTTTGACGATTTTTGCAAGAAACATGGCATCAAAAGCTAATTCTCTATATCAAAGACTCCACAACATAATGGTCTTTCAGAGAGAGAGAAAATATATATGTATAATAGTTGGTCAAAGATATGATGTATGAAAGGAAATTGCAACAAATATTTTGGGTGAAATCCATTCACACAACAATGGTTATTCTCAACAAAGCCCATTTCAGACCAAACAGTGACAAAAATCCCTATGAGCTTTGGTATGGCAGGCTTGCAACAGTGAAGCATTTTCAAGTTTTTTGTAGAAAATGTTACATAAAGAAGAATGATGACAAGCTTGGAAAATTCGAGGCCATGAGATGATGAGGGTATTTTTCTTGGATATTCTAAAAAAAACGAAGGATATAGATGCTATAATAAAAATACCAAGAATATTGTTGATTGTATTGATGTTAAAGTGGATGAATACGAAGACAAACAACCAACAAATACCAACGCTGATGAACCAATTGCCAATAATGAGGAGGACCATGAGCCACTTTTAAAAGAAGACAATGAAGAGCCCTCTAGTCCCCAAGTAAAATATCCTTCAAGGTATGTGCAAAAATATCAACCAACTAACCAGATTGTTGGTGATTTAAAAACATGTGTTCAGATAAGAAGGAAGATGCTCAAATTCCCCTACACAAGCACATGTAACCCTATTGTCCATGGAGGAGCCAAAGGATGTTTCACAAGCTAGTAAAGAAGAAAATTGGTTAAAAGCTATGCATGAAGAATTGGACCAAATTGAGAAAAATGAGACATGGGAACTTGTTCCCAAACCAATAAAAATTAATGTCATTGGGACGAAGTGGGTCTTCAGGAATAAGTTAAATGACCATGGTGAAGTGGTAAAAAACAGGGCAAGGTTGGTATACAAAGTTTATGCTCAAACTGAAGGTCTGGATTTTGATTAAACTTTTGCTCTTGTTTCTAGATTAGAGGAAATTTGAATGTTTTTGGAATTTGCTTGTTTCAAGAAATTCAAAATATATTAAATGGACGCAAAAATTTATTTTCTAAATGGAGAACTACAAGAAGAAGTTTACATAGAGTAGCCAAAAGGTTTTCAACTAACAGAGAAGCTTGATATGTTTGCAAGCTTAAAAAGGCCTTGTATGGTCTAAAACAAGCCCCTCAAGCTTGGTATTCCAAGTTGGACAACTACCTGCTTAAGTGTGGTTTTAAAAGAGGTGCAACTAACAATAATTTATATGTCAAAGCAAAGGATGGAAAAATAATAGCAATGGTTGTATATGTTGATGGCATTATTTTTACTAGTAATTCAAACTTATTAACATGCCCATTTATAGAATATATGAAGGTCGAATATGCTATGTCTATGCTTGGAGATATTTCTTATTCCTTGGATTGAAGATTGCGCAGACTCCCAAAGGGATCTTCATGTTACAGAGAAAATATCTCAAGGAAGAGTTGAAGAATTTTGGCATGGATGAATTCTCTTTAGTTATCACACCATTGGTGATAGCTTGTAAGCTTAGCAAAACTGATGAATTTCCATAGGTGGACCAAAATTTATACAAATCCATTATTGGAAGCTTATTGTATTTGTAAACTTCAAGACTAGACATTATGCAGGAAGTTGGTATTGTTGGAATATTTCAAGCAACCCCCAAACAAATCCATCTTCTAGTAGCCAAGAGGATTCTCAGATATATTAGAGCCACAAAGGATTATGGACCTTGGTACCCAAGAGGTAAAGAATTTTCATTAACTATTTATAATGATGTTGATTATGTAGGTGATGTAAAGGATCGAAAGAGCACTATTGGTGGTGCTTTCTTTCTAGGAGAGTGTCTAGTATCATGTTGGAGAAAGAAGCAAGCTTCCATCTCTTTATCTACAACTAAAGAAAAATATATTGTAGCAACCTCCTGTTGCACTCAACTATTGTGGAAGAAGCAGAACTTGCAAGATGTACAAATGTTGTATGAACAACCTATTCCTATTATTTTTTAAAATACAAGTGTCATCAGGATGTTAAATAATCATGTTTTCCACTCCAAGATAAATCATATTCCAATCAAGTATCATTTCTTGAGAGAGCAAGTTTTCAATTAGATTGTGAAGCTAGAGTATGTTCCTACAAAAGAATAGGTTGTTGATATTTTCACCAGACCTCTCCTATGAAAAAAATTGAAGTATCTGAGGAAAATATTGGGAGTTTTTCCTCTTGTCTCCCTGCACTAGATCTTCCTTAAAGAGGAAGAAAGGAAACCAGTACACCTTCAACATATTAAGATGAAGTTTCCTGGTCCACAGGATCAATAAGACAAGGGAAAATTGTTGGCAAGGGGAGTAAGGTCGCAGGGGGAGCATGTTGGTGTCTTTTCCATTGATGTCAAAGGGGGAAATGTCTTGGTGATCAAACAAAAGAAAGAAGTCCTGGAGAATAATTGGCACTGAATGCCAACATCAACACCACAACAAAAAAATCATGCACAAGTGAAGTGCATCATAGGAGGAGAAACATCCAAAAGTGAAATAAGAGAAAAAGCATTTTTGTTTATAACCCATTTTGTCTTCATGATGTTGTATGTATTGATCAATGGTGTTGCCATCAATGCCAAAGGGGGAGAATGTTATAATTAAGTTTTCATTGATGGCAAAGGAAGAGTATTTATGGCCAAGGCAAAGAAGATGATGGCAAAGGTGTTGCAAAGCTCAAATGTTTCCAAGCATATTGTTGAGGCAAGAAATTAAGGTGAAAAGACTTTGGTACCAATTCTTGTAGAATATATTATTTCAAGTGCAGTTGAAACCCAATTGTATGGATAGAGCTTTGAAATAGATTTCTAGTGGTATGTGAAAATCTAGAAATGGCCTCCTAGATCAAAAGTTAGAGCTAGTCAAATATAGGGACCCCCAAGTCAAAGTTATGCTGAGCTAAAATGGTGAAAAGGACTTAGAAATATTTAGTTTGGAGGTATGCACCAACTGACACAGTTTCTTTTTAGCGAAACAACCAAAAAGATATATGGCCTAACATGGAGCATGTTATCACCAAAATAGGACCATGATAGACTGCTGATCAGACTATCTCAGTGTAACTATTTCAAACAAATATTTTAGCTAAGGCTTAGCCTCCTCAACCTAAGAGGGCTCTCTCAAAGGGTTAATGATATTGATTAAAGATATAGATAGATGGCTAACTCTATGGTTTGTGATTTTATATGTTTATAGGTTGAAAGATGGAGACTTGATACCATTGGGCTATGGAGTCAGTGATAGAGATAAAGATAACAAATAGTTCTTCTTATAAAACTGAGGCTTGTATATACTTCAATGAAAGAGTAACACATTCAGGAAAGTCTCAATAACTTGAAGTTCATAGAAGTCAGAGCATGTGGGCATGAATTCTAAGTAATGACACATCCATGTATTCAAAAGGAAAGTATTAAAAGTGATTCATCAGAGTTTAATACTTAAAGGAAGTTGGAGCATGAGTAACCATGAATTTTGAGTAATAAGTATTAAAATATTGAAGAAAAACATCCAAAGATAGGACCCATGAACTCAATTCACCATAGTTTAACACTTAAAGGAAGTCAAAGCATGTTCCTCCATGAATTCTGAGTAACAAGCATTTAAGACTAAGGAAGCAAAACATATCAAAGATAAAAGATGAAGCTCACTGAAGTACACTAAGAATCTCAGATTCAGAAAAGTTAAACTGCTTTTGTATATATCAGTACCTCCACTGCATTTACAAAAGTAGTCTTTTTCTATAACATTTTCCAACCCATAAGGAATTCTAGCTCTTGTCTTTTATAGAGTTATCATTGCAATCTTGGATTCCCTGATCCAACTTGAGGGGAATTCAAATTTCCTAGCTTGATACCTATTCTAACCATAAAACAGACTATTAATTACAAGTAACAGTTAATTGACTGTCTGAGAGTCCTAATACAATTAGGAGAAAAACTCCTTATTATGACTAAAACAACCTTATCTAGGAATTAAAAATTCTCTTTGACACCTATAACTCCATGAATTCAAATTTGATGAAGCCTTTAACCTTGTTGTTAGATTCTGTTGATTCATCCCTTATCTGTCTTGAAAACAAAGAACTTGTTTCCTACATTTAAGAATTAACCTTCATTGATGCTTTTTGAATCCATTTGCTGACTAAATTGACCTTTTGAGACAAGTGATATGTGTTATCACTTCCATAGAACTTTGATATTCCACCTATACAAAAATCAAGCCTTTGAAGGAGTATAATGAGGGCTGATCTCGCTGCTCAAAAACTGCACCTACAGTGGTTTCGTAGCGCGCTACGAAACTGTTGTGTATGTCTTTTACACAGCTCTTTTCAAAACTTTCAGTCATCAAAACTTCTTTCACTTTTTCCATGATATCTACAGGCTTTAATAATAAACATATATCATCTTTTAAATGCTTTCAAGAAATAAAATCCTTCTCCTCAACAAAAATGCATCAAGAAATTGTAACTTATTGTTCTGTTCTGGCTGAAAAATAAGTGTTGGGACAGAGCTTTTGTCTCCTCATAAAAAATGTATTTTGAAAAAATGAAGGAGTCTTTTGGAGACCACTCTTTTATAAACAAAAACCTATCTTTGTTTTTTGCAATACCTCTCCTACTGCCCAGACAATGTCTTTGAATATCAGGTGTAAACTAGAAAATTCTGATTTCTGAAAATATGGCTTCAAATAAAGCCTTGTATCTCCCAATTGGTAACACTTATGAAAAAAGTGAGATAGGTTATTGTAATTGGAGATATTATGAAGATAAACCTCCTTCTAAATTCCAAAATACTTTTGCACGTAGCCAGAAACGGATCTTGAAAAAGACTACTAAAACTAGAAAGCATAATGTTTCTCTCAATGACTTTCAACCATTTCGTAGTGCAAGTTGAGTCATCAACTTCTCCCAGCTCATAATGAATTTGAAGAAAATGAAAGAGGTTTTTGTATATAGGTATGTTAGGAAGAACAACCTCTTTCAGGTTTCAAAAATATGCTTTCAGTTGCTCCAAAACCCCTTGGAAGTTGACTACTTAAAACAGAAAACAGAGTTTTTTCTGTTGAAAAAGGCTGCTTTAATGATTTCGTAGCGCAAAACAGGTTTTTTACACTGTCTGCACTATGAAAACGTGTAATTGTAGCTAATTTCAAAAAAAAATCAAAATGACTTGAGATATGAATTCTAAGCACAAGGTGAGACTTCTAAGACATGGAATAAGGTTGTCAAACTTTTTTTGGAAATGAAATATGACCTTAAAGACTTCTAACCCTATGACCTAACCCTTTAAGCATGAAATGACCTAGAGACCCTTTAACACCATAACTAGAAAACGGGTTTGGAAATGAGAATGACACTATTGAGAATCTAATCTGTTGGATGTGGAGCATGATTGTTCAGAGGTCTTTGTTTCAGCCGGATGTATATCCCAAGAAGTTTGTACACCCCTCCATGCGGGGGGGTGCGGGAGGGACTTGTCGCCCCCGCGGGGGTATGGGGGGGCTGATTCTCCCTAGATGGGGGGTCTGGGGGCTAGTGGTCCCTCGGTGGGGGTTTGGGGGTAGCACCCCCGAAGCTAAAAACAGATGTAAAATTGCCTTGTAAAAGTATAGTAATTTCTAGTCAATCTGGGCCATTCATTAAGTGGATGATCTGACGATAGAAGTTATGTTTAGTTTAGGGTTTTTTGCTCTAGAATGCAACCCCTCTCTTTGTATGATGGCATTGTATTGAGTCTGTGTAATATATGTGTATTCTCCGAGCGAGAAGCAGAGAGAGGTGAGACTGTGAGAGAAAACAGAGGATATTACAGCGGATCTACTGTAGGTTGTGTCTCTTCATTTTGTTGGATAATAGAAAGGAAGGACTGACTGTTCGAGGTGGACATAGCCCAAACTAGGTGAACCACGTATATCTGTGTCTCTCTTGTTTTATGCGTTTTCTATGTTTATACTTCTGCAATTTTATTTTATGTGTTCCATTGCTCTGTAATATATAATTTTCTAACAATTGGTATCAGAGTCGAAGGTCTATTTGGATGATAAACTCACAGGAAGGAAGGGTTCCTCGTTCGAGTGGGAGCAATGGCGGAAGATGGTAAGTTTAGGGTCGAGAAATTTAACGGCCAAAACTTCTCGCTGTGGAAGATGCAGATGGAAGATTATTTGTATCAAAAAGATCTATACCTACCATTGGGCGGAAAAACAAAGATGCCGACGAGTATGACAGATGAAGAACAGAACCTTCTTGATAGAAAGGCATTCAGAATAGTACATTTGTGCCTTGCATCGTCGGTCGCCTTCAACATTTCAAAGGAAACAACTACAAAGGGTTTGATTAAGGCGTTGGAGAAACTATATGAAAAACCCTCGGCCTCAAACAAGGTATTTCTTATGAAACGGTTATTTAATATGAAGATGTTAGAAGGTGGATCTGTTGCAGATCATTTAAATGATTTTAATACTATTACAAGTCAGTTATGTTCTGTAGGGGTAAATTTTGATGATGAAGTTAGAGCTCTGTTATTCTTGTGCTCATTACTAGAGAGTTGGAATGGCTTAGTAATGGCCATTAGTAACTCTATTTCTGGATCTAGTACTTTAAAGTTTGATGATGTTGTCAGTGCTATCCTTAGCGAGGAAATGCGACAGAAAAGCTCTAGTAAGACATCAGGTAATGCTTTGAGTGCAGAGTCTAGGGGAAGAAAAATGGAAAGAGGAAAGAGCTCAGGATATCGCAGTAAATCAGGGAAAGGCAGATCCAAGTCCAGATCGGGGATAGTGTGCTGGAAATGCGGAAAGAAAGGACACGTAAAGAAATACTGTAGATCTTGGAAGGGAAAAGAAGGAGATTCACAGCAAGAAAACAATCATGAAGCAAATGTGACAGGTGAGGTGTTACAAGATGCTTTGATTCTTTCTTTCGAAAATATTACTGATTCCTGGGTAGTAGATTCAGGGGCCTCATTCCATGCCACACCTGATAAAAAATACTTTCATGACTATGTTCAAGGAGATTTTGGACAAGTTCGTTTGGGTGATGATAAACCCTGTAAAATTGTTGGAATGGGTAAGGTTCTTGTAAAACAGCAGAATGGAAAACAATGGCTACTAAAGGAGGTAAGGCATGTTCCAGATCTAAAGAAAAATCTGATTTCAACAGGGCAGTTAGGCGGTGAAGGTTGTGTGACAACTTTCACAGATAAAGCTTGGAAGGTCACCAAAGGAGCCCTGGTAATAGCAAAAGGCGAAAAGGTTGGTACATTGTATTTATGCAATGGTATTTCTAACTCTGTTAATGCTTTAACTTCCAAAGGAGCAGATGCAGCATTATGGCATCATAGGCTTGGACACATGAGTGAAAAAGGAATGAATATTCTTCACTCAAGGAATTTGTTGCCGGGTTTGAAGAATGTTGATTTGGACTTCTGTGAGAATTGCATTTATGGAAAATAGAAAAGAGTCAGATTTCTCAGAGTTGGGAAAGAAAAGAAGAATGAAAAATTAGAGCTTGTGCATACAGATGTATGGGGACCTGCTCAGGTATCATCTCTTGGTGGCTCTCGTTATTTGTTACTTTTATTGATGATGCAACTAGAAAAACTTGGATTTATTGTATTAAGAATAAATCTGATGTATTTGATACTTTCAAGAAATGGAAAGCTTGGTTGAGATTGAGACAGGAAAGAAATTGAAGTGTCTCAGATCAGAAAATGGAGGTGAATATTACAGCAAAGAGTTTGATAGGTACTGTTCAGAGCATGGAATTCGCAGAGAGAAGACAGTTCCAAGAACACCACAAGAAAATGGTGTGTCAGAAAGGATGAACAGGACAATCATGGAGCGTGCAAGGTGCATGAGATTGCATGATTGCCTTTATAGTTTTGGGTAGATGCTGTAGATACTATTGTTTATCTAATAAACAAAGGGCCTTCAAGTTCCTTGGATGGTGGTGTTCCAGAGGAAGCATGGACAGGTAAAAAGATAAACTACTCTTTTTTAAACCCTTTTGGTTGTGAGGCCTTTGTCCATATTGATAAAGAAAATAGAACAAAGCTTGAGGCAAAGTCAAAGAAATGTACCTTTATTGGATATGGTATTAATGATTTTGGTTATCGCTTATATGATTATGAAAATCACGAAATCATTAGGAGTAGAAATGTAATATTCAATGAAAAGGTCTTGTATAAGAATCATTTGCAGGAAAAGAAACAGGAAAAAGAAAACAAGGAATATGCAGTTCTTGATGAAATCACTGAAAAAGTAAAGGTGCCTGAAAATAATAATAATCAACAACCACAACAACAACAATCACCACAATAGCAACAGACACCCCATACACCTAAAACTGGTGTTAGAAGATCTATCAGGATAAGTAGATCCCCTAAACGATACTCTCCTTCATTATATTATTTATTGTTCACTAATTCTAGTGAACCCGAATGTTATGAAGAAGCAGTGCAGGTTGAAAGTTGGAAGAAGTGGGAGGTAGCCATGGAAGAAGAGATGGACTCCTTAATGGATAACCAGACTTGGGACTTAGTCAGGTTGCCTGAAGGAAAAACTACACTGAAGAATAAATGGGTTTACAGGCTGAAGGAAGAAGATGGAGGAAAACATAGGTACAAAGCTAGACTTGTGGTGAAGGGGTTTGCACAATAGAAAGGTATTGATTTTGATGAAATATTTTCTCCTGTTGTTAAAATGACTTCAATCAGAACTATTTTAAGTCTAGTAGCAGTTGAAGATTTGCATCTTGAGCAGTTAGATGTAAAGATAGCCTTACTCTATGCGGATTTGGAGGAAGAGATATATATGCAGCAGCCACAAGGATATGAAGTGAAAGGGAAGGAGAAACTAGTGTACAGATTGAAGAAGAGCTTGTATGGCTTAAAACAGGTTCCAAGGCAGTGGTATCTAAAATTTGACAAGTTTATGTCTGAACAAGGTTATACTAGATGTCACTCTGATCATTGTGCTTATCTGAAAAAGCAAAATGATGGCAGCTATATTATATTGTTATTGTATGTAGATGATATGCTTGTTGCAGGGTCTAACATGCAGGAAATAAATGTGCTCAAAAGAAAATTGGAAAATTCATTTGCAATGAAGCATTTGGGAGCTGCAAAACAAATCCTTGGTATGAGAATAACTAGAGACAGGAAAAATCACAAATTAACATTGTCTCAAAATGAGTACATACAAAGGTGTTGAAAAGATTTAATATGCACAATGCAAAACTAGTTAGTACACCTTTTGCTAGCCATTTCAAACTTAGT
>APFE030832365.1:0-41000 GCA_000404065.3 Pinus taeda
TTGGATCACCCATTCTGAGGTAAGGCAGCATCAACCAAATGTAGGTATACTTTCTCTACCAAAATATGAGATCTTTGTATCATCAAAGTAGATCATATTGGCACTTCCCCTGCCAATCATGAAAAGTGAAACCTATTGGTATAGGTAGCTAACAGTGGCTCCACTTGGGGAGGGTTTTTCTTTTGAAAGACCAAGAACAACAGGTCAGAATGCCTCGGCCCTTGACATGCCCCTACCAAAACTTGAAAACTTTCTCTTTCTACTTCAAAACTGGAGGCTGTCACCTAGGTGGAACTTCTGGAATACAAAGCCTTTTTCTACTTATTTACAACAATCTTTTGAACTGAATTATTTGTTTGCTGAAAGAAAATATATATATAACTGATTATGTACATGAGGAAAGACCCTGCTATATGCATGGAAAGTAGTCAAAATAATGCTTCAACATCCTGCCCTTGACAGGACCTTCATTTAAGTCAGTTTCATCCAGATTTTTTAGGAAGTAGGTGTTGTTTCCTTGCACTGCTTGGATAATAAATGGTCCTCTCCAAAGATAATCAGATTTTCCATGTTTCCCTTTATCTTCCCTTCTTGAGTCCCACTTGAGGACTTTGTCACCTACGCTGAAATATTCAGCCTTAGTCCTTCTATCAAAATCCTTTTTTAAATTTTCTTGGAGAATTTGTACTCTGCTATAAACTTGGTCTCTGGTTTGCTGCAAACATATTATCTGATTGATCCTTCTTTGCATGTCATTGGGCTCAGCTTGACTTTCTTGAAGTAGTTTCATAACAGGAACCCCTAGTGATGAAGGAAATTTGGCTTCTAATCCATAGACTAACTCGTATGGGCTGACCCCAATGGATCTCTTGGTTGTTAGTCTATCTGCCCATAAGGCATTTACCAGCTTCTTATGCCAATTCTTCTTATTTTCTTCTAATACCTTCTTTATGATGTTTACAAGGCTTTTATTTGATGATCCTGCTAGGCCATTCCCTTGAGGGTAGTATGCAGTGGAATGGCCCAAAGTAATATGGAATTTGTGGCAAAAGTTCACCATCTTCTTGGATCTAAAAGCAGCAACATTGTCTGTTATTATCTTGTTGGGGCAACCAAATCTATACAATATGTTATTCTCCAAAAACTGAATGATTGTTGAATCATTTGCCTGTCTACATGGGATGGCCTCAATCCATTTGGTGAAGTAGTCTGTGGCTGTGAGGATCCATCTATGTTGGCCTGAATATGAGGGATGAATTTCCCCAATGAAATCCAAGCCCCATTGCTGAAAAGGTCTCTCTGTTGCAATAGGCCTCAAAGGGAGTGACAGTAATTTTCTCTTTCCCTCAAATATTTGACACTTATGGCATGATGTAGTGAAATTTTTAACATCAGGGAACAAAGTGGGCCAATAGTACCCAGCCCTCAGTATTTTATCCACAGTGGACTTCCAATACAAGTGTCCACCACAATCACCTGCATGAAATTCTTTCATGACATTGTTCGCCTCATTCTCAATTAAGCAGTTTAGCAATATACCCTCATGGTTTTTCCAAAGCAAATTGCCATCCATGACACAAAATCTTGAGGCTTTCATTTTTAGGAACCTACATTTAGTTTTGGACAATCCTGGGGGAGCACACAGGTTTTCTAGTATATAACAGATATCAGAATACCACAGAGATTGTTCAAAGGCTACACTGATCTTTGGAGTCGCCAGCTCTGGTTCACTGTCCAGTTGGTTGATGTCCAAGGCTTGGAAATTTGTTTCAGACATTAATTTGGCCAAACCTTGCCCTTTTATCAGTTTTGTAGGTTTTATTTCAATGTCAAATTTTAATATGTTGGCAATCCATTTTCCTCTTGTGCCCTCCAAGTTCTCTTGAGTGAGTATGTCTTTGACAATGGGACTCGGTACATAAGCTATAAGATGGGAGTATAGGATATAAATTCTAAAGTCTTTGATGGCTTTGACCAAGGCATATGCTTGCTTTTCCATGATCTGATATTTTAGGGGCGCATCTCTGAGAGCTCTACTAAAGAATGCAATAGGTCTCTCATTTCCTTGGTCATCGTTCTGTAATAGGATATCAACAATAGTATGTTGGGAAGCAAAAGAGAAAATGATAAACTCTTTGTCAAATTGAGGATTTGTTAAGGCTGGAGTTTGGGTAAGGGCCAACTTTATTCCTTCAAAAGCTTGATTTGCTTCTACTGTCCATTTTACCTTTGAATCCTTTTTCAGCATGTTATTTAGTAGTTTGCTTAATTCTGCCAAATTTGCGATGAATCTCCTGAGGAAGTTGATCTTTCCCAGGAATTCTTGTAATTCTTTGATGTTTCTTGGGTAGGGAATTTGCAAGATGGCCTGTATTTTGTCTGGGTCAATCCTAATGCCATCCTTTGAAATGATATGACCTAATAACTTACCTTCTTCCAAACCAAACAGGGATTTCTTGGGATTTAAGGAAATTCCATATTTCCTGCAAGTTGTGAATATTTGACTTAGATGTTTCAAATGTTCTTGGTCATACTTTGAGAAAGGTGTGAGGTCGTCTAAGTAGATGACAAGGAAATCATGGATTTCTTTGGCAAAGGCAATATCCATTGCCCTTTGAAAGGTAGCTCCTGCATTTTTCAACCCAAAAGGCATTTTGACATATTTGAAGGTTCCCCATGGGGTTGTAAATGATGTTTTGTCTTGATCATCAGGGTGGACTAGGATCTGGTTGAAGCCTGAGAATCCATCAAGTAAAGAAATTCTTGATGCCCCCACTACTCTTTGCAGGATGTGATCCATCTTGGGTAAGGGGTAATTATCTATTAGGGACACTTGATTTAAGTTCCTTAGATCAACACAAAGCCTTATTTCACCAGTTTTCTTTCTTGTAGGGACCAAATTTGAAATCCATTCTAAGAATTTGATCAGTGCTATTATGCCATCTTTAAACATTTTTGTACCTCTTTTTCAATTGAAGGGAGAAGCATAGGATTGATTCTCCTCAATTTCTGTTTAAAAGGTTTTTGATTTGGCTTAAGAGGGATAGTATGTTGTATGATGGAGGTATCATAGGACTTTAAATCCTCACAACTCCATGCAAATACATCTTGGAATTCTTTAAAGAGGTCAATGTATTTAGGCTTTTGATCAGGTGGTAGAGATGCAGATAATTTAATTATCTTGGGCTTTTCAACAGTTCCAATGTTGTACTCTTCAATGGAAGCATTAAGGGGCTGCAATTTTGGTTTTCTAGGGACATCATTTGAGTCAAAAATGTCCTCCAATGGAGTTAGGCCTGTTGGAAGGAAATTGTCTTTCCATTGTATAACTTCAGCTTCAGTATCAGCTATTTCCTCTGAATGAACTTGTTCAAGTTCTTGTATTTTTTCCTGGTCAAAGTTTGTTGGAAAAAGCATTTGATTTGCTGTTTCGAGTGAGATATTTGTTTGGTGTTGTTCAACTAGTGTTTGTGAATCACTTGAGGCCTCTGTATCAATGTTCAGTCCTGAAAACTCTTGCTGCAGAGTTAAGAAATTGTTTATTTGTGTATCATCCTCAAATACTTGCCAATCTTTGACATTGTTTGGGACAGAAGGTTTGTGTTTTATCTCAGCTGTAAAGCAATGCTGGGGTTCAAAAGGTAGTTTGAAAGTGCTTGCAAATGTGGCCAAACTATGAGCATGAAGGTTATGGGTTCTAGGAATTTTGGTTATTTGGAATTCAGTGAAGGAATTTAGTATTTCAGCGGCAACAAACCTATAGGATCTCAGTCTTTTGTCATTAGTGACAAAATTTCCTTTTACTTGTTGGATGATTAGGTCTGAGTCTCCTATGATTGAAACTTTTATGGCTTGTAAGGATTTTACTAGCTTGAGGCCTAGTAAGAGAGCTTTATATTCTGCCATATTGTTGGTGCACCTGAAGTTTAACCTATAGGATCGGCCCTCTGAATGATTGTTTTGTTTGTTATGTATCCAAACCCCTGCCCCTGCCCCAAATTTGTTGACTGACTCATCGAATTCAAAAAACCAGAGGACTTCTTGATTTAGGGAAGGATTGTCAACTGTAGTGGGACTTGGCATCAACAATTTGAGATTTTGGCTTACATTTGGTTTGTCTTCTTGAACATTTTTATTTGTTGATTTTTCAACCAATATTTCTAGATCAGGAGTTTCTTCATTTATATGCCGATCTTGTTTGAGTGTCTGGGTTTCTTCATCATTTGTGGGACCTGTATTGTCATTGAAAAGAATATAGGAGTCTATGTCAGAATGGACAGCATATATGGGAAAGTTTTGAGGTTTTTCTTCACTGCTGACCATGTATTTCATAAGTGACTCTCTATATAGCCTCTTGGGTTGACCCAAGACTGAGATGGTGGCATATTTGACATGTCAATTTGTAGGGAACCTGGAGCTTAGCCCCCCATGATCTTGATAACAACATTCCTATTTTGGGTGGGATATCAGCAACTACAACATCCATTAGAATTGTTTTATTTGGGTACTGGACCAGTGACACACAAAGATCTTTTATTAAGCCTAAACATTTAACTTGGCTGGATTCAAATGAAAATAGGTCCTTATAAGGTCTTGTGATGTCTAGGTTGAGTCTCTCCATCACTGATTTAGGCATAAGGTTGTGAGAGGCGCCTGAAACAAACATTGCATTATGTAGTATCTTATCATGAACATGCAAACTGACATAGAAAGGTAAGATCCGTGTAACTGCTGTCTTTCCATCAACCTTTAGACTGAAAAGAAATTCTGGGGTATCATCTAACACATTGACATTATCTTTATTACGAGTAAGTTGAAGAGACTTCTTGATTTGTTGTTTGTAAATGTCATGCTTGGCTAATTATGAAAGAGGAATAGCTATCTTCAATTTGCCAATTTCAGCTTCTAGGTCAAAAGGTCTTTCAGATTGGATCTTGATATTGTGGGTGACAATCGTTTCCTTGTTTATTAAGTTTTCCTCTTGATTCTTATCTTGATCATGAGACTTATCTTTTTTACTCATCTCTTGAGGAGTATTACTTGGATTAGGCTGCAAAGGTGGTGCAGCCATTGGCTGTTGTTTTGAGGGAAATAGTTGAGTTACTTCTTCAACGGTTACCTCATTTGTAACTGAATCAGTTTTGTCATGTGGTTCTGCGACTATGGCTTTTTTGGGCTGCAGGCTATCCTTTGCCTTTTCAGGGTGTGTTACATTTATAGTTCTGCTTCTTAGCTTGTATTTCTTATGAACTTCATAAACAGTTGTGTCATAACCTTGTTTAATGTCAAATGACTCACCTGACTTGGTTTGGAACTGTTTAATGGCATCCTCCTTATGATCTTCATGACTCAGAAAATCTTGCTGCTCATCATTCAGGCCCATCAAGTTAATGTGGGTGTCATCTACTTGCTCATTTGAAGTGGATGCTTCAGTATAGTTTTCCTGGGACGGAGGTCTTATCTCTGGATCAGAACTGGCCTTGCCAATGTTTGGGTTTTGATTTCTCCTAAAATTTGGATTCTTGACAGGGTTACTTTGTGGTGCTTCCCATGATGACTTTCTCTCCACGGATTCTACTCTGTCACCCAACCTTTTCATGCCAGTGAGTATTGCATCCAGTTTCTGATCAAATGCTGAGGGTTCTTCTTTGAAGGTGGTTCTCTTTTCCAATCTTGCCCTGTTCCTCTTGGCAATTAGGTTAGCCTCTACTGTGACAACAACTTTTTTGGCATCCTCAAGGGTTTCAGGGTCTCTTTCTTTCAACTGATATGCCATATCAGGGTCAAAACCATCAGGAAATTTGTACAAAGCTAAATCAGGAGGATGTCTTAAGTTTTGCGGTATTGCGTTATATACATTGTTGAATCTTGCACAATACTCCAAAACGGTCTCCTGAGGACCTCGCTTGATTGTATCATATTCACCAAGTATGTGCAAGGGATCTTTTTTCTTTTCCCATCTGTTAGCAAAGGCTTGATGAAGCTCATCAGTTGTTGTTATAGTATTTGCAGTGAGTGATCTAAACCAGGTTCTTACATCCTCTGTCAGGCTCTGAACAAAAATTCTCAATCTTACACTGTCATCATCAATTTCATAGTTCTCAAAATGATCTTGCATCCTTCTGGCATGTTGAATGGCTGTGAAAGTGCCAGTGGAGTCAAAGTATGAGATTTTGGATTGGTAGTCATGAGGCAGGGCTGCAGCATTAGCAGGTAACTGCAGGGGTGCATATCTATTGGCCATATTTGTAGGGTTTATGGGGTTGACAGGGAAAAACGGGACAACAGGAACTATTGGGACAATAGGGGTAATAGGTATGGCAGAGACTACAATGTTGGTCAAGGGAATATGTGAAGTGGATGAAGGTGTGAAAGGAGGGCTTTGAGATGTAGATGGTGAACTAGGGGAACTAGGGGTAGACCAGAATAGAACCTTGATTGGAGTGACAACAGGGTTAAGGTAGACTGCCTCAGGGCTCAAGTCAGAAGGATTTTCCTGTTTTTGCTACTTCCTAATGTTTTTAGGGATTGTGTTAGGATTTTCAAAAACAGTTGGTGGGTTAGGGTCAGGATTGGACCTTGTATACCGTTGATCCTTCTTGGGAGCCAGCTTCTGAATTGTTTTTTTAGTATTTTTAGAATTTTCTTGTATCTGCAAGGGCTAGACAAGATTTTGGAATGGATGTGTATGTCTCAAAGCTAGAATGAAGATAGACTGAAGCAGCTTTTATGTAAACTTGTTAATGTAAAACAGAAACAGTTTTGAAGGCTTCCTGGCTAACATTCAGGCTTCACCTGCAGCTTTAGGAAATATACAGTAATTAGAAAATCCTGAGGTTGTCCCCAGTGGAGTCGCCATTTATGTTAACACCCAGGTTGTTCCCTATGACTCCCAAGGGAATACGGTCGGGGTAACCACTAACCAACCTTTGGATTATAGACCCTAGCCTATCTATAATCATAGAGGGCTCTCTCTTTAAATTTCAGCTATGCGTTGTGAAGATTTTAGGCTAGTTTAAAGTTTCAGTTTCCTGTTTGATATTTTGGTTGGTGAACTTTTGTTGTAAGAAGGGCATGAAATGTGCAGAAGATGCTAATCCATTGGGCATATGGAGTCAGAAATGTGAGATAGTTCTGGTGCCTGTGATGGAGAAAGTTTTACTGCAAGGCTAGATAACTATTGTTAATATAATTTTCCGTTTAGTGAGTGAAACAATGGGAAATGGAGTTACAGACAGTGTGATACCAATTTGAACAACAATCTCTACTTAGTAGCATAAACGAATTACTAAACAGTGACTATGAGATATTCAGGGCTTATTGGAGCAGTTAAGAATTCCAATTTAAACAACTGAAGTTATAGAAAAACATTTATAGTGAAGATAGATTGAGATTAGGGTGTCTCCATGGACAAATCCTGAGCTATTCTTTTTCTTTCTTTCCTCGATTTAGAACAACCTGTGAGAGTCATGAGTTAAAACAAATAACATAACATTAACAGAGATGGAGAAACACTTATTATATTAAGCCATAGCACTAGAATCCTGTAGCATTCAATGGTTCCAGTCACATCATGCACCAGTAAGACTCAGTTCCTGTAAGCTCCAAGCTTTATTTATAACATCCTTCTGAAAGTTACAGCCGAGTTCTCATTTCTTCATAAGAGAACAACAGAAACCAACAATCCCTTGAAAGTTTGTGCGAGGGGGAATATATACAATAGGTTTTACAAAATATCTGAATGCTGAGTCATTTGATAAATTAACTATTCTCACCAACTTTACAAAATAGCAGATAAGAAAGTTATTGCTGCTCTAATGTAGGATAAATGGTCTTTAATTCTGTTAGAACTCTTCTTGACCTTTGGAGGACACTGAGTCGGTTGAGCGTTTCGCTTTAATACTGAATGATGTGTCTTTATACTCTGTCATGCTGTAGTTTTCTCGGCCGTGTTACCTATAGCTGTCATTGTTGCTTTTGGTGGCCAAATCTTCCTGCTGAGTTGGCTCATTCCACTTTTTCCAGTCATAGTGTATGCATCATACTTTCTGAATCTCATGACTTATATATCTTGATGACAAAACTTTGATGAAACCCCCTGCTTATAATAATAACTGTATCATTGAGGTCCACCATTCCTGTGTAGGCAATTCATGCCTCAAAATTGCATCCAAGGTCTCATCTGCCTCTGTGTATTTGTAGAAATTCGGAGGCACTTCAAATAAATGGCTGATCTCATTCATAATAAAAAACAAATTCTCTACTTTGTCATAGAGACTTTGCCCAGATGCTGACCCTGTTACCTGTGAGCTGCTTGATCCTTGACTGATCTGATTGGTGGCAAATGTATTCACCTTTTTTGCATAAACCTCATGTGATAGAAGTTTCCATGCACTGTTGAGCAAGCTAGGAAGACCTCTCCCCTGTAATGCTGCAAATTTGTCCATGAACCTGTTGACCTCTGTTTGCATGTCCTGGCTTCTTCTATCCAATGTCTGCACCAGGCTTTTCAGTGTGAGGACCCTCTTTATCAGATGGATAGTTTCTGTCCTGTTGGAGATCCCAATTGCTGTCAGCTGAGGACTTGTCTGGTTATTAAGCACATTAATCATTCTGCTGGCTATCTCAGGCATACTGCCTAGAGATGCCCTTGCTCTATGGACTTTCTTTTGTGCTTTTCCTATGAGCTCCATTTGCTCATGGATAGTTTCAATGTATTTCCACTGATCCGTTATTGATTGGCCAATGTGGGTCCACAAAACTGTCCTGATCTCAGCCACCACTTTGTCAAGGGTGAGCTCTTTCTCCACCTCCTTTATCCTTTCTTTGAGAACTTTTATTTCTCTCCCTTTGTCAGCCACATTCTGCTTGTATTTGTCATATTTCTCATTCAGCTTGGCCAAATTCTCCTTGGCTCCATTCAATTCTGTCATTTGGGCTTCAAGGGCCTGGATCTCACCCACCAATTTCTGCATGTCAAGGATCGGAGCCTGCTCTGTCGTTGGTGCTGGTGCTGCTATTGATGTTGATGGTGTTGCTGGTTCTGTGGGAGGAGGAGCAGTCTTTGGGGGTTCCTCAAGGTTTATAACCTCTGGAGGGGGCTGAGAAGTCTGGCCTCCCTCTTTCTGCTGCAGGGCTGCCTGCAGTGCAGCTTCTGTATCCTCCAACTTCCCTTCTGTCTGCACTAGCTATTTGTGCAGTGCTACCAGCAATGTAGCTACCTCCTGGTCTTGCCTCTGTTGAGCAACCTCATCTGTTTGGGGGTGAATGGTTGCTGGGAGCTTCACGTTCTTTCTTAGGGCTGCAAGGTCTGCATCTCTTATCTTCAGCAGTGATTGTATGGCTTTTGGATCCTTGGGGTCATGCCAAAGCTCTATAATTATGTCCTCCAAAGACTTGATTCTGTTGTCTTTGGCCTGAGAGGATGCTTTCTCCAGCTCAAGTTGGGCAGCTATATTATTTAGGCTGTTTTCCAACCTATTAGCCAACATTGTTTTGTCTGCCAATGTTGCATAGACCATCTCACCCATTTGCTTGTGAAGCTCTATTTGGTCCATAGGGTGGATGTCCTTTGCAAGAACCTCAAGGTTGGTTCTTATATAGTGTGCAGCTGACTGTGGTTGCAGCATGGTGGGCTTGAAATGACTCATGGTCATTTTTCCTTCTGTGATGTCATAGGCTGACATAAGCCTTTGTTGATTGGTGGGGCCCACCTTCAGCAACTGGTTGTAGATTTGGAGCCTGAGTGGCTCATTTCTCCTCTTGATCTCAATAAATTGTTGCTTGATGCCTGCCTCTGCTCTCCTTTGATGACTTGAGGAGCTGACCTCTCCTCCAATATTTCTCTCTTGTTCCTTCTGAAAGGAACTGGTCGATGCCTCCATACTTGGTGGGCCCATTCCCAACGATTTCCCCATAGGCATTTCTTCCTTAGAGAGGGGATTTAATCTCTTCCTTTTCTCCCCTTGATTTTTTGGCATGGTGAGGGGAGTCTCCTGTTTGCTGTCCCTCTTCTTCCCCTTTTCCTCCTTTTGTGGAGTTTGAAGCATTGAGGCCTCCACTGCCTTTTCTTTCCCAGAAGGCATTTTCTCTTGAGCCTGTTGCTCATTTGGTGTTGGGGCTTCAGCCATTTGCTCTTACTGCATAGGTTGTCCCTCTTCTTGATGTTCTTCTTGCTGTTCAACCTCCTTTTCTACTTGTTGTTCTGTTTGCTGCTATGTCCTAGGAGGTGGCTATTCCTGCTCCACCTGCTTGCCTTTATCTTTGCTTGATTCCTGTTGGGCAACTCCGGCTGCTTGCTGTTGGGCTGTGGAAGATGAGGCAGTTGCTCCAATTTGCCTTTGACAGGAGGAAGAAACCTGTCCACAAGTTTCTAAGTCAGCCTCTTTTTCAAGATTCCTTGCCTCTCTTTGTAGCATTTGCTCCCTACCAATTGGCTCTTCTAGGGTGCCCTCTTTCCAACTTAAAGCATTGGCATATTGCTCAATATGAGGCAGTTTCACGTGAACATAGCCACCCAATTTGTATTTTATCATTCTGAGGGAAATGAAGTGATTAGGGTCATAAGGCACCCATTTGAAGTTGGCTTGTAGTCTGAGGGTCTCTAGGATCAGGTAAGCTTTCTTCCATCCTTCCTCCCTTTTATTGTATAGAAAAGGGCCTAGCTGATTTCTCACCTTAAGCTGCACCATCTTTCTTTTACTTTGGAAATGGACAAAGTCTGCATTTCCAAACTGCCTAAAGTACTCTAGGGCAAAGAGTCTCATAGGGATATATCTTGGCAGCCTATAAGGACTCAACTCACAGCCATATATTCTGATTACTGTGTGGTGTTGGTAAAAGTACCAATCACCAATTCTATAGACCTTTGAGAGGTGAAGAATTCTTTGCATTTCCTCTGTCAATCTGGGAGGAGGGACACCCAATAACAAGGTCATAGCTAGATGGATGTAAAAGTCAATGAATTCACTGTAGGTGTAAGTTGAATAAGCCAAATGATGGCAGATTGAAGACCAAGACACTACAGACCTTGGGCTTCCCTGGGCATTTAGTTTCTTGAGAGGGACAGGGAAGGCATCAGGCTGATAGAACAAGAATAAATGATATATGTACCTCGTGTATTTAAACACCTTTTCCCTTTCTAGATTCATTAATTTCTCATGAATCTTATTGGCAATAAAAGTGGCAAAATCATAATGTACAGCAGGAAGCATTCCTGGGGAGAAAATGGACAGCATGGCCATAACGGTTTCATCCAGATCCTCATATGACCCACAACCCAGGATGTAACTGATCAACTCCACATGCATTTTGCGCAGCTCATTAAGATATTTATATGCTATGGGAAGGGTAGTGCTCATAGATTGATATTGAGGCTGAATAAACAACTGATTAATCCTGGCAATCTGATCACTGGACAGCTTGCCCCCTTTCGTTATCAAGTCCTAGATGGAGAGAGGAGTTAGGGGCTTTGCAGTGTGAAAGTGCAGCATTTCATTGATGGCCTCAGGGGTGATATGGAACAATACTGAGCCTGAGGGGCTGAGGACAGCTCTCTGACAGGGGTCATAGCTCGACCTGCATTGATTTATCAAGTCTGGGAGGACATTGACTTGAGGAAGGTTGTAAATGGGTATGTGGGAGTCCCAAATTCCTAAGGTATCAGCCCCACTGAGATATTGGGCCTTTAACTCATTCAACAGGTGAATATTGAATTTGGTTGTCATAGCCATGGAGTCTAACATCTGGTAATCTCTATCACCCAAGGCCTTCCACTCTAGCTCTCTGTGTGGGGCGTTCAGAGGCTGAACATTCAGGGCTACTGGTGTTTCCATGGCTGGGTAGTACTTGTGAGTTTGTACTGAAACTGGCTTTAGTGGGCAGGAGAACACAGAGGGCTAATTTTGCAGAAGTAAAGCCAATTGTAAGGGTAAATGAGGCAACTGTGGTGACAAATGGCGTAGAATGATTAAAGGGAGTTAATTTAGGGACTGCAGGGACTGGCAACTCTGTTTTTCCAGTGAATTATGCCTTTCAGGTTTTTAGTCCACGAATGCGCAGACAGAGTGAGAATTTAGGGAAATGTGACTGTATATGGGTTCAGTGAGCGAATTTCGACCCTGCAACTGTGAAGGAGTGCTGGTTTACCGGGAATTTACTGGTAAATTGGTTGTAATTACTCTTGTTAATTGAGTGCTGTAGAATATGGACAGAAGGAAGCCTTGAGGGGATTCTTTGGGAAAATACCTGGTGAATTGTCGGTAATGGTCACAAATGCAGGCAGGTGGGAGGCGGCAACGTCCTTCAGGTTGATTTTTGCAGGTTGGCGACAGGTGGTCGTAAATTACATGCATAGGTGAGCAATAGTTCAATTTGCAAAAGTGAGGAAAAACGCAAAAATTGGCTAAAATATGGACTTTTTGGGTATTTGGCGCGCTTTTTTGGATGATGTCATCATGACGTCATCAGGTGGGGTCAGGGTCGGGTGACGTCAACATGACATCATCAGGTGACGTGGCAGTCTGTGAGTGGTCCACGGGGATTGCACAAGTGGCGGACACGTAGGAGCGCTGGCAGTCGGGGGTGCTGACAGGGTGCTGAGTGGAAGTGACGTGGGCGGGTGGAGCACTGGCATGGGCAGGCAGTATTGCAAAGTGGTAAGTGGGTTTTCTCGGACCGCCTTCTATACGGTCGTGGTATTGTCAGAAGGCGACCCGAGAAAATCTGTGGGTGACGCGTGGCGGAGGCCTGACGTCACCCTCTGACAGTTTCTCGGGTGGTATCTTTCGGTCATGGAGGCCCGTCCGATATATATGTGGGCCGTCGGATGGGAAAGCCCAGATCCGACGGTCGACGGATTGATAAGTTGCAAGGACGATATGGAAGGTGAGCAACATAAAATATTAATATTTTTGGAAATACGAGCCCAACGGAAACATTAGCAAAAGTGGGTTTTCGAGTTGTTTTGCAGAGTTACGGGTCAAATGGATTTTTACAAAGGTTAACTTGCAAAGCCGGTTTTTGGCTAATTAATCCGAGAAAGTCTCGGATTAATCCCAGGATTAATTATTTAGCACTCTTTGGGTCATGCTCAAATGTTTTTAGCGCTTGAAGACATTGAAAATCATACATAGAGCTATGATGCTCGGGGGAGGGGATACTTAGATTTTTTGGGGTTTTTTGCCAAGTTTTACATAGTAATAGGGGAATAGGGGGTATAGGGAGTTAAATAGTAATAGGTTAGTAGTTAATATGAGTGAGAGAGGTGGATGGGGGGGTGGAATACTAAGTGTTGTTTATATAAAATAAACTTAGCTATTTGGAAGTAGATCAAAATGAAAAGAGTAATTGCACAAGAAATGTGGCTCTTGAAGAGACTAGAACCAACAAAAGACTTTGACTTTCTTTGTGAACATGGGTGGCATAGGGATGTTAGTCATGAATGTGATAGGGGGTGATTTTGGAAGTTAGACATGCTCCATTAAGCTTCTGCAAGACTGCTGCAAATAGGACATTTGTACTGGCACCATGTTTTTACCTTTTCCTTATGCCAGTGAAATGCCATGAACCATGCTTTCTGCAACCCCCTTTGCCTACCCACTCTATTTCCTAGCATTTTTTGTTACTCCAAGGAGTGTGCACTTATATTTGCAAACCCTTTTGTGCCTTTTCTTTTCCTTTGGCTTTCTTTTTATTTTCTATCTAAAGCTACACTTATTGCTTCCAAGGCCCCAGATTAAACAGTTGGGAACCTTCTTTCTCTACCTATCTACTTTACCTGCCAAGATTGAGTTGTTTGGATAGGTTTCTTTCTCTAATCTACAACAAAAATTGAAACATGGCCTGACCCAGCTTAGGCTGTTGGATCACCCATTCTAAGGTAAGGCAGCATCAACCAAATGTAGGTATACTTTCTCTACAAAAATATGAGATCTTTGTATCATCAAAGTAGATCATATTGGCACTTCCCCTGCCAATCATGAAAAATGAAACCTATTGGTATAGGTAGCTAACAGGTACAATAATATATTTTTAGTTAATTTTAATAGGAATTCACAAGAGATTAGATATATTCGTTTAACATTGAAAGTTTTTATTTCGAGGATTAAGAAATACTTCTTTATTATATTAATTTATCCATAAAGGTCGTTTACTTTTTAAAAAATAAATTTTGTTACTTTCACTTTAGGTTTGGTTTTTGATCCAATGGGTTTGTATAGATCTCAAGGTAATAGAATATTTAAATATGACTCAAGGATTTCTAAAAGTATTCTTCCAATATTAATGAGTTTCTATGTCTACAATTTAATCACCACAATGAAATAATAAGCATTTACTACCAACTAGATGTTCATAGCCCCATAAAAGGTTTTTGTATCTCTTGTTATTTCCCCCATTGGGGTGCTTTTCATTTATTTTTTTTCTCCCTTTTCTTTTATTTAGATATGAGGATGGGTAACATCTAATTGATAATAGTGGGGGAAGCAACACATTGAATAACCATTTGTAATAGGGGTGTCTCCTTATATTGGGTGTAAATTCTTGACCTAATTGACTTTTTAGAATTGTTGCCAAGGGAGATGTTTTTATGTTGTTGTTAAGATATTCGCAGTGAATTTGATAAATGTAATCCTTTCTTAGTGGTAATTGATGTTAATGGAGGTCCAAACTTAGTTTTTTCATTTTGGTTGTGTTTCCCATTGTGGTATTAGCATCCATGTGCTCCTCATGAGTCACCTGCAACAAAATAAGACAAACACAAAATACCATGTAACTATATTTAAAACGCCATCAAAGTTATTATAGTGGTTCATAAGATGACAATGACAATGACCTTCCTTTAAAGGTTTGGAAAGAAATTATTAGGATTATTAGGATTGTGATTGACACTAGACTTATCTTCTGGGAACTTGCTTGTTTTTTCCAATTATTTCATTCTTGAGAGAAAATCCTTTGGCATCTCGGTTTTGGGATTTATTGATAGCAAATGAAGTTATGCCACCTTCATTTCTCGGGAACACATTTATAAGGGAGTAATAAGGTTCTTGAGGTGTAACTGAGTTGCTTTAGAACAAATGAAACTTGCTTCTGGGATTCCATGTGAAATTTTTGTGAACATATTTTATGGAGAGAGTGATCAGTTTAGCGAGGGTCATTAGAGGAGATTCACTATAATCTGACTCCAGTTCTTCTTTTTAGCGAAATCCTTGCCTCCTATGAATTTGTCATGCTCAAAATTAAAATAAGGATAATCAGGAAAATGTGCTTGATGTGATATGCTAAATTTGTTCATCTATGTTTAGGTGTAATAACCATGGCATGTAATGTTGAAAACATGTTGAATTTATACTTAGGAAAGAAAAATGATATTCTACCAAAAACATTAATTTGTTTTTTTTCCTCATGAACAACTTTGCTTGGCACATAAAAATTTGGTTTTACTAGCATTTTTTAAAAAGTTTGAAAATTGACCCTAAAAAAAAAAATCATTGTTCCAGTATCATCACTTTTTCGTTTTGAAGCTATATTTTTCACAAAAATTTCGTAGTCACTACCATTTTTAAAACATGTTCAAAATTGACTACTAAAAAATAAAATTGTCGTTCCAGTATACACACTTTTCATTTTTAGCACTGTTTTTGATGTTTTTTTGGGATTTTTTGGCCAGAGTTCCAGTTTTGAGTTTATAGTTCCCGTTTCAAACATTACATTGTATGTTTAAAGATCGAGGAGAAATTGACATATTTCTCGATGACTATGCATGTTAGTCAAGACAGATGAAAAATTCATGGTCGAGCCCCTACGCATATCGATCGGAGAGAAGTAATGCTGCGGAAAGTTAAAGTGTAATGGCAATAATTTAGCCTAGAAGAGGGTAGTTGGGAAGGTGAAAAAATTATGAAGGAAGCATATCTGGGTTTGTTTGACAGTGTCCAACATCGGTAGAATGTTTAATCTAAGGGGGTAGAGATGTGAAATTTCTTCGTAATTTGTAAATATTAATTATCCATAGTAAAAGACATGATACTATGAATTAGGTTTAGGGAAGGTAAGATGACAAATTAGAATCTTTAAATTTTTGTTTGATTAATAAATTATGTCATTAAGTTGTGTAGAAGTGGTGAAATCTTGGAAGGAATTTCCAATTGTGGCTCACTTGTCGACTGGGTAAATAGTTATGGTCAGGTGGTTACTGCCATAGATTGTCCTTGAGAATTAATTCTCAAAAGATGGGAACCAAAAGGGTAATAGGTACCTAAGGTAACAAAACAAGGGAGAAAAAGACGAAGCTGTAACAAACACTGTGTTTACAATACCTGTTGAAAGGTCAGACAGATTTATGTAAGCTAGATGGACTAAGTCTGGTTAGGACTAGATAGTCACAAAAGAACTAGCTGCATGCGGTTACAGAATACCCTGCTTGTGAGAAGAGCACGAGGGGAGATTCAATCTGTGACTGATCTCGTGGTTGGGAGGAAACAACATTGCTTTCTAGAAGGTGGAGAAGATACTTGTGAATACTAGCGAGGCAAAAGATAAGTACTATATGGCTGAGTTGTGTAAGCAATAAAGAAGATATGTACAGAAATAGTGTTATACAAAAGTTAATGGAATAGAAATACGTAAGTGTGAATATTCTATATGTAAATCTATAGGACCTTAGTCCTCCTTCGCAATTCTTATTAATGATCAGTAAGAACAAACCAATTACTATTCCATATGGAACTAGTTGAATAATAGAATTTGATAATGACTCAAGAAAAGAAATAAGTTATCCTAGTTAACTAAAAACAACAAGTAGAAAACTAAAATAATGGTAAGCGTTACACGATTATTTACAAGGAACTTAGATAGAAAACTAACATAGAATTAGGTTAGCCTTCTAGCCTAGCTTGGATAGTGGCCTAGCAAGAAGATAATTCCATTGTCTCATATATCAGACAAAGAATGTAGCTGAAAATAAACCTTCAGAAAAATGAGTATTGCAAGCAACATGCAATTGTAATTGAAAGTAAGGGTACATAACATATTAACCTATATTAATCAAAATCTATTCGCTATTGAATCCAGAACTATAAGAATAATTTACATCTGCAAGAAGTATAAGATAGCAATAACTGTAACATTAATTAACATCGTCAAAGTACAGTCAAAATCGATCTTCTTTTACAGTCTTTCTACAAATAGATACCATAGTAGCACTGTTAACAATTATAAATTTTACTATAAACATATTACAAGCCATAAGGTTAAATTACCAACAAAAATCATATGAAAAGAGGGTTTGACGCGTACACAATTTTCTCCCATTATTATACATTAACTGGCCATGAAAATGCAATGTAATAAACAAAAGTAAATAGTAGGCCACAAGACTAAGAAACCCGAAGTCTAACAGATTTGATGCGGGAGTCTATGCTAGAACTCAAATAAATATCTCAGGCTTGAATGACCACTTTGGCATTGTTTTTAACAAAAGAAAAATCCTCTCTCATAATATCACAATGAGCCTCTTGGTAGGTCTGAAAATACATGGAAAACACATAAGTAGAACAATCCTTAGCACATTTCCTAGTAATTTGACGGTCATAAGTGGAGTAAGAAAGTGTAATACCTACACAGATCACAAGAAGGCATTAGAAGGGGGTTCCTTGAACTGTAAGAAAACCATAAATACATATAATTGACAAATTTCTATAGATAGCATAGGATATCAAGGGGAAAATTGAAGATAACTATAGAATTTCCAGAGAAGGGTATCAAGGGTTACCTAAAATCAGCTTCCTTCCACTAGAACCATCAGATTGCCTTCTACGCACGACATGCAGAACCAAGCCACTATTCGACCTTGTTGCACATCGGCAAATAGGATCCTAGATGAGAAAAGGAATTTCCTTAAGTTATCACGCAACAACAACAAGGAACTTTCAAATTCCTAAGCTACATCTTTAAACTCCGCCATTCTAGACTACCTGAAGTAGTTTCAGCAGGAAAGGGTGGAAAATTACCATGGAAATGACTGCAACCCTTAGAGAGAAGCATCCTGAATCCCTATATTGAAGAAGGTGAATGAACCCCGGGCAACGCGAGTTAGGCGAGTAGTTACCTTGATGAGATCCATCTCCTGAGACAGGGACAGGTATAAGAATTAGACCATGTTCTCCAGAAGTTTCCACTACAAGCATTTATTGGAGATTAATGTAACTAAGGGGTCATTCAAGAACATATATATAAATGTACCGATGTAATGTTATCAATTAAACGATACGAATCACATTATCCTAAGTTGAACACAAGTGCCTAAAGTTGTATGTTGTAACATTTCAACAATACTTAATAACTTATGAAATCTACAAGCGAGTCTATCTCAAGCATTATCAAACTTGAAAACTTAAAATGGTATTGGGTTAGGTAAAGGCAAATTAATCCTTTAATTTTTGTTTTTTTTGTTTTTTGTTTTTATATTGAGTAATGTGTTTTCACATAGAAATGTGACACTAGGGGCTTCTTTAACTTTTCACTTTTTATTTTCCCTCTATTTCCAAATTTTTCTTAATCTCCCATTTGAACTTTGAGTCTTTCAACAAAACAATTATTTTATGTTTATTGTTCAAAAAAATTTCCACATTTCTCAGTAAAACAATTATTATTAAGGGGAATATTTTTATTAAATTATTTTTCAATATTCTTTGTTCAAAACTTTTTTTTTTAATATTTCTTTTGGCCGTGATCTAACTATCTTTATTTTGGAGGTTTTTTAACCATATTTTATGGTCAAATTTCCTCGAAATTAGGAATTTGTTGGAATTAATCTCTAAGTTCTATACAATCCAAGTGCCCCAAGATTTTTTATGAGCGACTAATTCATTTACGCATTTAAAAATATATTTAAATAACAAATAAGCATTATTTGACAAGAGATTGTTTGACAAAATTTCTACTAAAAACCCTAAAAAATATGTTTATTTTATTTCGACCTTTATCTCACTCTCCCTCTAACATTAATACATTTTATTTTGATACAATTATTACTCATCTTTTAATCATCACACTAATGAGTTATTTTATTGTTACTATTTTTAGTTTATTAAGCAAACACTCCTTTTCACATTCTTTTAATAGGGGTGACATTAATATATTTTATTTTAATACAATTATTACTCATCTTTTAATCATCACATTAATCAATTATCTTATTGTTATTATTTTTAGTTTATTAAGCAAACACTATTTTTCACATTTTTTTAATGGAGGTTAGCAAACTTTATTCTACAAGCATTTTAATAAAGACTTAGTCGGCCTAATTCATAAAATGATGGTTTTACTTGAAATTTAAGGTTATAGTTTCCGAAAAAATGTGGTTTTCTTATTATTTAAAATATATTTTTAAATGCATAAATAAATTTAACACCATTCAAACCCTCAAAAAACTTAAACTTTACAAATTAAACAACTTAACTATTAGGGAATTTTAGCAAAATTAACCAAAAAACCAATTTATCTATTAGTTAGAGTATGATATTTTTCTACGCGCCATGAAAACTGGCTTAAAAAAATCAACTTTAATCTTAATACACTACATTCAATTCCCTTAACCTTATAGGCCCTTTTCCAAATATTTTATTTTTAAATAATTATTGTGTAGTTATCTCAATCCTTTTATATCCACCGATTATAAATAAATCCAATTTGGCATCCAACTCGTTAGATAACGATCGTGTAGGCGAGAAAGGTGTGTGTTACAACGTTCCACAGGACTTGGCTCTGAAAAACTCTGATGCTTGGCTTTGCTTCGGATCTTAGAAAATTCCGCTGGACTTGGCTTTGAAAAATTGTGAAAAAGGTTTGATACTTGGCTTCACTTTGGACCTTAAAAAATTCCAGCGGGTGGTCGGACGTTGAGTTTTAATTTTCCAGTGGAGATTATTGATGGAGAATCCATTTGGAAAGCTGAACCCTTCCATATTGGGCAATATTCTGAGTCGCTGTGATGTTGCTGACATAGCCAGAATGAGATGTACGGATCGAGCACTGTTTAGTCTGCTGAGAACGCAAGCTACGCGCAAGAAGATCTACGAATGGAAACAGAAAAACAATGAATATGGGTACAGTCTCATAATATTTCAGGCGCAAAATTCAGACGAAATCAATGTCCAGAGAGCAGTTAGGGCTAGAGAAGTACATGTGGTAAAAGCAGGGAATGGTGTTGTGATGCTGGAAACTGGCGTGGTTCCTAGAAGACGTCTGGTTGTATATGAAGGACGCAGAGAAGGGTTTAACCTTGCGGAACTGTGGCATCAAGATTCCAAGTTTTCTGCAAATGAATCCTCGGTGCTCAGCTTCATAGCTGCAGGAGACGGTCCTTACAACTTTATGGCAATGAAAACCGAGGAACCAGAATGGAAATGGAAAGAGCACGAAACGTGTCGTTTCACACATCCCTCGCTCAATTTTTCATTTATAATAGAGGGTGACAAGTTTATGAAGATTACGAGTTTGTTGCCACAGTTGCCATTGCCGCTGCGATTCGCGAATTCCATTCGCATGCGATTGCCCTATATGGTTGCCACGGAATTGGTAGATGTAAACTCAAGGAGGCAGATTAATCAGTCGTCGCCTATTTCGTGGGAGATTCGTCACGTGCTTCCTCACGTGGCATTCGAGCTGACGCATGTGTTCGAATGGGGGGATGGAATAATATATATGGTGTTTCTGGGCGATAAGTATAATGGTCACATTGATTTAGGGGCTTGGATGATAGAACATATGAATCCTGAGCGATTACAGTTTGCAGTGTCTTACTGGCACAAACTTACAGGCCCAAAGGGATTCGATAATAATAGTAATGATTGTCGCACAAAATCTGAGTGGTTGACAAATTTCTTACTGCCTCACATATATGCTACTAATACCAGCTTCCAGTATGACCAGGTACACCTGATATCTTCTCATAGCCGTGACTTGTACATCATCAGAAGAGAAAAATCTGGGAAACGGATTCTTGTGGAGTTGTGGTTGGATGGGGAGAACATGTGGGGAAATCCTGTTCGTTTGATTGCTCGGGCAGCTGGTTATGCATTGCATGTGGGTTCCTTCTGTGTTTGGCGATTAGGTGCGCAGCATTTTGGTGTTGATAGTATTTTGGTTTTGGCCAAACTTCGTGACACTGAAGCAGGAGCTTGGTGGAACGTACAAAGGCGAGGTCCATCCGCTATTGTGGTTAGCCATGGGATGCTTAAGGGAATTAATGATGGAACGCGCTTTTCCCTAGTACGACACCTCCAATCAAACTAGAGTCATAAAATCTCATGGAGCAAGGCGGACTGTATTCATTATCAGACGCACCGGAATTTCTTCCTCCAACATTTTTGGTTACAATATCTGCAGTTAAATTGAGTCTCATAGCATTTCTGCTTTCATGTTGTTTGTGTTATCACCTTGATTGTGACTTGTAACTGGAGATTTGAGGGTACAGCCAACATCATCGGTTGATTCTAGAGGTTAGCGTCTGTATGAGCGCTAGTAGCGACTTTAATGTTTGATTTTGAATTTGGCATGTCGATAGAATTGTTGAGCCAGATTTACAACAAGTTTTGGATTGTAGGGCAAAAGTTTGGTTTTAGTTTTATTTGGATGGTCATATCGCTGAGGTAATCTTTTTCGTTAGTCAATTAAATCTTAGTTTCAGATTTATTTAGATATTATATATATATATTATTGGGTGAAAATGTATATTATATCTATATATATATATTATTTGGTGAAAATGTAGGTATTGAGCAGCTTTATCAGTTTATTTGGCAACTAAAATGTATATATGTAATTAGTGAATACTGCTATATGATTACCATCGTTACACCCTTTGGCATTACATGCATATTGTTGGTTTGTTATAACTGTTTTCTTTTATATGCCTTATATATATTTATTTATTTATCTATTTATTGAGTTCGACTTCTGAGTAAATATGGTTTGAACAATTATATAGATATATGTTTCTATGGCTTCTTGGTTGTTTTGTTAGTTTCTTTCCACAACAAGGGTTTTTACAAGAATTAAATCTATGGATGATTACGTCATTGCATGCATTTGTATTCATATCGAGATTGTTTATTGTAATGGTTATTCATTTCCATTATAGTTTGGTTACGCCAAATCTCGGGTTGTTTCTCTGTTTACTTGTGGTTTCGAATCTACATCACATGTTCTTGTTTAATCTTTACAGTACTTGCAAATTATGATATATATATATATATATATACAGGATGGATGTTTTTCTAAATTATGTCTTGTTAATATTGACCCAGAGGAGGACTAAACCCAAGTTCTGGTTTTCCTAGGACAAGGGTCTCAGCTTCTAACAACATTAAACATTCTTGTAAGAGTAATAATGTTTAACTAATGTTAAAAATATTCAGTTTGGTTGTTTATTATGATATTCGTCTCGGTATGGTTGTACTTCTTAAGTTTCATGAGGGTGTACACCAAAACCATATCTCTATTCCCTTAATTTGGGTTCCCCTCTCTTGCACTTCTAGGTTTTGTTAACATTTTTCTGTTTCTTCTATTAATAGTTTCTGTCTCTCCTATTAACAACCATGAAAAGAAGACAAACCTTTAACTCATACAATCAGGCTATACCTAGGGTTTCTTGTGTGAGTAGCCAAGTTTAAGTTCTTTAGTGCTACCAACTTATTTGTGATTCATCGGTGTTCAAATCCTGCAAAGAAGTAAGACTATTGTTGTTTACATACAGGGGATTTATAAATAAGCTTGTTCGCATCCTTCATGTTTCATAAAGAGGTTTAAGAGTTCATTTAACTTACAAACTTAACCAAATAGGTAGTAACCAATATTTTAACCATGAAAAACTGTTTAAGAGCAGTCGTTCCTATAGTTCCATTATACAATTCATTTATAATATCAGTGACACAGAATATTCTTAAAAAAAGTAACATGCACAGAGGAACATATACACTTATCTATTGATACAACAAGACTGATATGGTCCACCCAACCGTGAGAAGGGGAATAAAATCCACTTCTTCCCCCAAGCTCCTCCCTAGAGTAGTAAACAACAATTTTTCTGGTGAAATCAATGTTAGGCATCAAGACCATAGGCTAGCCTAAAATTCTTGCATGTATCAAAGTTCTCCACTTGCTCATGTCTAGCTCTGGATACCTCCTAGGCAACATCCTGCAATCACACAGACTTCACCACTTTTATTTTTCCAAGGAAAGAACCCCTTCTCTTCACTAAGATTCCCTTTTATCTCTAGATTAGAAGGTATTTGTCTTCAACTGCTTTTAACTACTTTAGAGTTTGAAATTCATTTTTTGAGTCAACCTTCTTGAATTTTGAATTTCTTTATTCACAATCAATCATTATTTCATTTCAAAAACTAATCCAAATTTTCACTCGATTCTACCACCCTTTACAATAATCAAACTAAATTCAACATAAAGTAAATGCTTGTAAGTAATTTTACATTAGGGTGTCACATCTTCCCCCCCTCAAGAAAAACACCATCATTAGTGTTTTACTCCTGGCCCTTCAACGATTCAGGATAAGCCTATCATAAAATGTTTGTCTTCCCAGGTGGCCTCCTCTGGGCTAAAATGCTTCCACTGCACTCTAACCTGGATGATAGCTCGCCTCTGTAACATTGTTTGCCTTTGGCCGAGAATGTGTAGAGGCTCTAGCAGGAACTCTCCGTCTGGTTTCACCTGTCAATCATACAATTCATGATCAATTTAATTTATCATAAAAGTAAATATTTTCATACCATTAGAATCATTTATATACTTACTTGGAAATCCTACCATTTAATTATGTGCCTTGAATCATACACATATTTATTTAATAATGAAATGTGCCTCCACCTCTGCCACATACACCTATGCCTTCACCTCCACCTCCACCTCTGCCTCAACCATTCAACATGGGAAATGTAATGAAGATGTCGATCTTTAAAGGGGTCGGGAGCGAAGACCCCAAGCAATTCTGGTTTGTTGCAAATGCTTTGTAGACAACGCAGCAGATGTGTTAAAATTGGAAAATATGGTCAAACTCCATGTGGGTCATCTTATTTATGGCAGCTAATATTTTTCGTGGATCCCTCTCATCGAGAGGTGTAGGATTGATTTAAAGATCATCCGATTCCAATAAGTATTCATGGAGTTATGAATTTATTTGTGTTTATAGACAATTCATCAAGGTCGGCCAACAACCAAATAAAACCCACTTAAGAGTCATTTTACACAAACACTTCACTCTTTATTTCTCCCCACTTGTTTTGGATTTTAGTGGAAGAGAAATCTAAGAGAGGAAGCCCTAAAACACAGAAGGTAAAGGAGCCCTAGTATGAAGCCCTAGACACATTCTCTACAAGACCTAACGCATTCCTAAGGAGGATGCCCTAATGAAGTCCTAAGAAGGAGGATCTATGCAGCTATGGAGGAGGTCTTAGAAGACCTATCCATAGTCCTAGCAAGCCCTAGCCTATGAAAGCTCTACGCATCCATTTGTGGAGGAAGAGAGCTCGTTGAAGGAGGATAATTCCCTATGGTAGCTGCAACAAGAAGAGGCAGGGACAACGTGTAAAATGAGGACTATTTTACGTCTATTCCAAGGGTCTGAAGTGCTGGAGAAAGGGTCTAGTTCCCTTGCTAGAAGAGCTGCCAGCATAGGATAGTTTTGAGGTCACTTTGGAGGGGTGCAGATCCATGGAAAGGCAGTTGTAACCATACACAGTCTTGTTGTAGGGTGCCGCAATAAATTATAGGCAGGCCAAAGGGTAGACAAGGGCTAGGGCACCCCAGAATTGAAGCAGCCACCCTTGGCTCCTCAAAGAAGGGAAGCCACATTTCTTGGGAGTGTTTATGGGCACAAAAATAAGGCCGGTTAAGGACTATTGTGTGCCCTAACTAGACCTAGTTTGCTGCAACCAAACAAACCTCAAAACTGTGAACCAATACACACTTTTTGGAGCAACGTTTGTATGGTGTGTTGGAAGCTAGATACATGGGACAACAAAGTCACTTGGTGGAGCATAGAAAATAGGACAACAAGCAATGACATGGTACAACAAGGCTACAATGGGACAACAACAATCATGGTGCTACAAACTCATCAGGACAAAAACAAGGTACAACATGCAAAATAGGACAACTAGGCAAGTATGCTTAGTACAACATGGTAAATGGGACAACTAGGCAATGGTGCTTGGCGCAACAAGAAAATGGGACAACAATGCTATGATGTTTGTTGGACCATAGCAAATGGGACAACAGTATGCCAAACATGGAATGACAATGTCACTAACAATGGGATAGTAGCAATGGCACATAGAACAGTTGTGGTAGCATGGTGCAGCAATGACACATGGGACAACAGTGGTAGCATAAGGTGCAGCAGTATGATGTGTGCAACATGGTTATGAGGTCCAGCATAGTGATGATGGGTGCAACATGGTGAGCTACAACATGATGATGAGATGCAACACAATGATAGCTGAAGGAGTCACCTTGGAGAATCAGTTGAAGCAGCATGTATTCAACTGATTTCAACCATCTCATGTATCATCTTCTTAGATATGATCTATGCTCTTATTTGGATAAGTCAAAGTGTTGACTTCTATTGTATATGTACTATCTCTCTCTCTCTCTCTCTCTCTCTCTCTACTAAACTATTAAAGAACATATAAGAGTAATTGATCAAGGGTTTCCACACATTAGGGTTTGTCCCTAGCTCGTGCCACATCTTGTATCCTCTTGTCTTGGCTTGTCTTATGTGATCTTTGTTTATGTTCTATCTGCAATTTACTTTAATGCTGATGTGATTGTTAATCTGGGAAAGATATTGAGCTAACTGTAAAATTGAAATAAATTGCTCTAAGCATAGAACATGCCTAAAATTAACAAGATCGCTAATGATAATCTAAAGAAAGCACAACTGATCACAACACTGCAGGATAGGGTGCTAACTTGGTATATCAAGTTCTGTCAAGACAGACTTGGTGTGACGTTGGCATAGACTGAGCAAGCGTTAAACAGTGAGTTTTAGAAGCCTACTAGTCTTAGGAACATTTTGTCACAAAGTTTAAGGAGATACAACAAATGGTAAATAAATCCTTGTGGGACTTCGATCAAAGGCTAAAATGCCTGATCCGGCAGGCTAATATGAACATCATGGATGATCAACACAGAGACTAGTACATTGCTTCATTGTTGCCCCACCTAAGATTACCATTATCGCAATAGAAGATAGGAACACAAGCAGAGGCTGTGGAAATCACGATGAGGTTGGAAGCCTCACCAGTATGAGATACAAATGTTGTGGTACAACAAATTCACTCGCAACTAGCAAGTTTACACATGGAATTGTAGAGCTCAAAAACAGGAAATGAAGCTCAGCCAGAGGTGCACGCTGAAGTATGGTGTATAAAATCCAAAGAGAAAGGACATGATAAGGATCATTGCCATGTTTATTAGAATTACCTGATTGGAGGAGGTCCTGTGCCTCTAAATCCTAAAAATATCATAGGACCGAACACGGGAGTACCATTATGGTGCACTATCTATCAGGAAGCACGAAAATGATAATTGTCACCTCTTGCAGAAGTTTGTTCAGACACCGCAACAATTGTTTTGTACCTTCTGTAAATCGGTTGGACATGATGAATGAAACCACTGAAGCTATGAATTAAGGATGGAGCAGACTCCTACATATCCGATGTAGGTGAAAAATCAGCTTCCGGACCAGGGAGCGGATGCAACACGTGGAGGATTCGAAGGCTGAGGGAGAGGAAGAGGAGGAGGGGATGGCAGAGGTCGTGGATAGGTTATTTGTTATAATTGTGGAAAAGCTAGACATTTTGCACGTGATTGCTAGAACCCCACGCTTCCATCATGTCAATATTGCAAATAGTTCGATCATGTGATAGAAGATTGCCCAATGCTGATTGCCAAGATGTAAGAGAAGGATGCAACAACCTACGCAAAACATTCGAATGATGAGGGAAGAGCCTTGTGAAGAGGATCACAACATCAATATCGTAACGCGTAGTGGTATTGCTACAAGAGAAGATAAAGGAAAGTGGCTAGAAACTAAGGGATGGGTGCATAAGGCTGCTGAAAAGGAAGTTGGGTTTGACCTCAACTGGGCTAAAGAAACTTTCATGGAAGCTAAGAAGAACTTTGTTGAGGCTTCTACATCGGGGAGTCAGGAAAAACTAGTTGGAAATTGTGAAGTGTAGGACGTGGATCCTTCGCTGTTAGCCATGTTTCTCAAAACGTGTATGAAGTTGTTGAGGGATTAGAAGGTGGTATAAGGGCTCCAGAAGTTGATTGAATTTTGTACGGGAAAAATTAAGATTCCTTCATAATGGGTAAACATAAGAAGCAAATCGGGCTCGAGATGAGGCTAACCACATAGATTGGGGAGTACAAAATGGACCAAGTCATCTTGGATTTGGGTTTTGATGTGAATGTACTACCTAAGAAGACATGGGAAAGGATGGGAAGACCTGCGCTACAATGGTCTCCTATACAATTACACATGGCCAATCAGCAGAAGACCATTCCTATGGAGCGCTTGTATGGGTTAACAGTTGACATTGAAGGTGCAAGTGCTTTAGCTAACTTTGAAGTGATTGAAATAGTGGATGAAAACAATCCTTACCCTGTGCTACTAGGAATCGATTGGGCCTTTGACATGGATGGAGTGATTAATATGAAGAAGTGAAGGATGACATTTGAAAAGAAGGTGCTTAGAGTTATTGTGCCAGTAGATCTTGCTGAAGGAGGGAAGTACACTGCACTGGTTCATGTTTATGAGGAGGATGATGATCTAGATTAGATATACAAGATAACTGCGCATGATGAAGATTGGATCAATCCCACTATGGATGGACAGATCACGTGAGATAGAGACAACTCATGTACCTCAGACCTAGATGAAGAGCTTGAACATTGGCATAATAGGCTGCATGAGGTCTCTACGCTGCATTGCAATATGATGACCAAGTCGCTGTGGTGTGTATCTATTGAGGTAAGAAAAATTCCGCAATATGATGACTTAAATGATGTTAATATCTTTTTGGAAGAGCTTGAAAGGGAGGTGCTCGAGGAACATTGCTTCTAGGGACTCGAATTGGCACTGTGTGCTACTCCTTCCCATTTGTGGAGTACGCATAAGGAAAGCTTTGCTAACTCAAGGGAATACAAGTAGATGATGAAGCTGAGGTTTGGATACGCTAATACCCAGATGACTGAGAAACACAGTTGGAAGGATGATCCGCGTGAGCATTTGGCATGGTGGACGAAATATTGGGGAGAAGAGCCTAAGCCAAAATGGGTACATGTATTTTGTCATACCTTAGACACTATTCCAATGAATTGGTATTTGGAAACATAGCTACACCATGGGAGAATGGGATAACTTATTAACTTTTAGCTTTGAGGATGGATTCAGATGCATTGATGAAGTGCTCTAGGAAATTAAAGCTGTTACCTTTAGAATGCCTAAAGAACTGGTAGAATGGGTTCAACCGGACTGGAGTACATAGTTGTGCCATGTGTTGGAATGCTACAATGTGACTGCAGAAGAAGAAGAAGATGATCCACAAAAAATCAATATTCCAAAGACTGAAGGACAACACGAGGTTGAAGGATCTAAAGCAGAGAACCCTGATATATTAGAAGCTTTGAAGACCAGGCAAGTAAACATTAGATCTGACACATAACCTAAGTTTGCAAAGGTAAGAGATTATTGGGATGAAGATACAATTGATAAAGTTACAAAGCTGCTCTGTGAATACCAGGACTTGTTTCCTACTAAGTTCTTGGACCTCAAGGGAATAGTAGGGGATCTAGGAGTGATGAAGATCACTTTAAATCCCGATGTGAAGCTCGTGAAATAGAGACCTTATAGACTGAATCCCAAGTATAAGAAAAAGGTGCGCAAAGAACTAGACAAAATGTTGGAAGTAGGAATTATTGAGCTAGTAGAAGAATCTGATTCGGTGAGCCCTATGGTAGTTCAAGAGAAGAAACAATAGGGTGAAATTAGAATATGCACGTACCCGAGGAAGTTCAATGATGCATGCATTCATGACCCATTCCTAACACCATTTATGGACGAGCTTTTGGAGAATGTTGGAGGGTAGGAAGATTATTCGTTCACTAATGGGTTCTCAAGGTATCATCAGATTAAGATCACGCCAGAGGATCGTAGTAAGATGACCTTTGTGATGGAGTGGGGATGCTTCTAGTACACAGTGATGCCATTCGGGCCGAAGAATGTGCCCACAATTGTTTCAAGAGTTGTAATTGTAGTGTTCAAATAATTCATCCATAAATTGTTAGAAGTGCATTTTGATGACTGGATTGTGTTTGGATTGGTAAAATGCCATGTTGCAAGTTTGCGCCTCATGTTGGATACTTATTGTAGATACCAAATTGCTTTAAATTTGAAGAAGTGTATCTTTTGTGTGCCTTATGGGATATTGTTAGGACATGTGGTCTTCAAGCAAGGATTAATGGTAGATCCTATGAAGATAGCAGTGATTGTCAATTTAGAGGCTCCGAAGAATGTAAAGAAACAATGCACAACGTTGGGGCACATAGGTTACTATAAAAAGTTCATGAAATATTATGCACAGATAACTGCGCTGATGGAGAAATTACTGAAGAAGGACGTGACCTTTTGTTGGGATGAAGAGTGCCAGTGTAGTCTGGATGTATTAAAGGAAAAGATGGTGATTGTGCCTATTTGGTGTTTCTTGACTGGAAGAAAAAATTTCTTGTGCATGCGGATGCCTCTTATATTACATTGGGTGTGGTATTGACCTAATTGAGCGAAGGTGAGATAGATCAACCTATAGCTTTCGCGAGCAGGAAATTGTCAAAGGTTGAGAATAATTATTCGACTACAGAGCACAAAGGGTTGGTGATGGGCTATGCGCTGAAGAAGTTTCGACATTACCTGTCAGGTGCAAATTTCAAATGTACACAGATCACTCCACTCTTAAGTACTTGGTCAACAAGCTCATGTTGGGGGGGAAGATTTGTAGGTGGTTATTGTTGCTTTAGGAATATGAATTTGAGGTAATTGTGAAACCTAGATGATTGAATGCGGGACCAGATCATCTATCCTAAATTGAGATAGGAGAAGAACCAACTAGTTTGGAAGAAGGGTTGCCAGATGGACAACTCTTTGCTGTATGGTTCGACGGTGATCACTTTGCTGATATAATTCATTTTCTAACTACTGGAACAACCCCGGAAGGATACTCTACTCAATGGAAGGAGTTGGTGGTCCGTGCTCCTAACTTTTCTATGATTGCGGGACACTTATATAAGATGGGTACTAACGAAATATTGTGCTGATACATTCCAGAGTTTGAACGATCTAGTATCCCCACCGAAGCACATGGAGGAGTGGCGGGAGGAAACTATGCAGGAAGAGCAATTGCGCAAAAGATTTTGCGTGCTGGTTTGTGGTGGCTGACGGCACATAAGAATTCTAAAGCATATTGCATGGCTTGTGATTCTTATCAAAGGATGAGGAAGCCATCATGAAGGGATGAATTTCCCTTGAATCCTCAGATTTCATTTCAGGCGTTTGATAAATGGGCAATTGATTTTGTGGGAGAAATACATCCACCAAGAAAAACGATGGGCCCGATGTACATTATTACTGCAACGAAATATTTGACAAGATGGGCAGAAACACAACCAGTGAAGGACTGTAGCACTGCTACGACCACGAAGTTATTATTTTAGTATGTCTTAACAAGGTTTGGGTGTCCTAAGATACTTATGAGTGACAAAGGTACGCATTTTCTAAATGAAGCTATTGTCGTGATGCTCGAAGAATTTCAGGTTTATCATCAAAAGAGTACGCCCTATCATCCTCAAGAAAATGGTACTTTTGAAGCATTTAATAAAATTATGGAAAACACATTGACCAAGGTTTGCAATGCGTAGAGGAATGATTGGGATGTGTACATACCAATGATCCTATGGCCATACAGGACAACCTGTAAAACGCTGATAGGCCAAACCCTGTTAAGTTTAGTCTATGAGATTGAGGCTATAATATCCATGGAGTATATTGTGTCGAGTTTACGGATTGCAGCATTGACTAATATGGTGGACTACGAGACTATGGAGGAGTGCCTCACGTAGTTGATGGAATTAGAACAGGACATGTTTCTAGCAAGATTTAACCAATATATGAAAAAGGAATGTGAGAACGCTTCACATGATTGACATATTAAGTTGCACACCTTCAAGGTGAATGAATTGGTCCTAATATATGATAGCAAGTTCACGAAGTTCCCTGGAAAGTTTCAAATGCATTGGTTGGGGCCTTATGTGGTTAAGGAAATTATAGGTGGAGGTGCAGTTCAGCTCGTGAAGCTAAATGGGGAAATATTATGGGAAGAGTCAATGGGAGTCGACTGAAGTTATATCAAGGGATGTTGGCCTGCAGTAGAAAAGTTTGCTATTTGAAAAATTATTTGTAAGATCTGTTTTCTGAAACCTATGAACAAAGAAGATTAGGAGGAACTTCTATCAACACAAGCATTTGCAAATTTACCTAAGTGGAAGCGTGAGCTTATCTTTGAGAAAATGACTGGAACTAATCCCACAGAAGCTACAAGTTTTGAAGCCATTGTCTCTCAAGTCGCCTCCCCTAAAGTCACATCGGTGGAAGCTGTGCCATTTGTGCCTATGGCGCCAAGGTCGCTTAGGCCGAAATCATATGCTACCAAAGAGAAATAGAAGAAACCACAGACTATACCAATGAGGCAGTCATTGAGGAAGAACCTTGCAGAGGTTCAACAAAAAGGAAAAATGGACAAATCCAAGTAGCCACATGAACGATTGGATTTGGACGAAGAAGAGCTTCGCGAAGGGGTTGAAGAGTTAGATGCTAAGGAGGGTGAGCCTATTACTAGGCTCTTGGATTATATCCCTCCGCGAAAGGGCAAAGCGAAGGTCTTGAAAGATCCTGATTTTGGCAAGTTTATGGTCTCTACACCGCTATTACCAGAGAAATTGCCATTTGAAGGCACGCAGTTAGGGAGCATTCCCACCCTCAAAATGGAGGATTGGGATCTAGATGATCACGAGAAATTCCTGCACATGGCGAAAAACAAATATTTGGAAAATATATACTATGAGGAGACTGGAGTCACGTGATTAGAGACTATGAAGTGGGTTGCAAGGGTTGAAAAAATGGGTTGCTGAATAAGCTATGGGTGCCACACTTTAGATGAACCACTATCAGCACAATGTGCGTATGCCAATTGTTTATGATGGTGCATGATGGGTGTCTCTAGCTGGGAGAGCCCATCCCGCGAAGGAGTTTGGATCCCGCGAAGGAGTTTGGAGGCAAGAGTCAAGGGAAACAAATCGCAGACAAAATGAAGCGCCAGTATGGCTTAGTGAAGAATTTGTGTGGATACTCTATTCGTTCCATCGCTAATAGGGCAGAGTAGTTTGGCGCCCATATTTTGGATTGTAATATTATGAGAAAGTACTGTGCAAATGAGGTGTCGGCGAAAGTCATTTCCTTGACTACGCAATACGCGAAGGGGGTGCATTACAACTGGGCACAATACCTCTACAAAGAGTTCCTGTTGAATTGTCGTGAAGCACAGGACAACAGAAAGACATTCCATTATGTTGGGCTACTGTTATTGATTTCCCTCTTCGTGTGGAGGCTCCCAGAGGACAATCAGTTCCCTCCACAGGATGAGGATTTACTAGAGGTAGTGAAGTTCGCTTCGTTGTGGGCAATAAAGGACCCAGAAAGGTTTATGGAAACAAAGATGTTCTTGTTGTTGGTCATCATGGACTTGTGCACGGTCATCAACCAGAGGCTGAGGTTTTCACCTACTCTATTTGAATAATTGAAGGCCTATGCAGAGTTTAAAGCTAATTTTCACAACATATCCATCTGCGTGAAATGAGATTCTAAGAAATTATGGTACAAGTTGTCGTACCTAGTCACCGATGCATATGTACTGGAAGTGGTGGGAAAATGGCCAAGTGAATGGCGACAACCATCAGATCTCGGCACAGGAACAAGAACAGTTGGGGAAAGTTATTCCGTGTAGACCACATTAATGCAGAAGAAAAAGGAAGCTGAGCAGGATGTCGCTCAAGAAAAGGAAGGGAAGAAAAAGAAATAGGTTGAGCAGGCTGTAGCCTGAGAGAAAGCAACAAAAAAAAAGAAGGAAGTCGCTGCTAAGGCAACTATTGACAAAGAGCACACCGCGAAGGAAGCTGCTGACAAGGAGCCCGCTACAAAATAGGCCAAAGTAGAGGTTGAGGAGTTTGCTTTTCAACATAGTGTAGAAAAGGAAGGGTCCTAGGAGGAGCTAGGAGGTGGTGACGAGGAGCAGAGTACTCCATTCAAATTGTAGAAGTAGACCAGGGAGACCACTTCTGGGTCTAGAAAGAAGCAAAAGTTTGATAAGAAGGCACACGCAGATCTAATGGTCCTCATTGAGGGGGAATTTGATGAGATTGGAGACAAGGTCTGTGACATAACAAAAGAGCTATGGACACAGTTCGAGAAATAGTACATTTAGATACTGGGGAGCATCTAGAAGGATCTGCACGAGTTTCAAATTTAAACAAGTTAAATTCAGGCGAGTGTGGGACAAGTGACCGGGATTCAAGCCAGCCTATAACAAGCCAGCATGTGAGTATTGGACTCAGACAGGACTATGGACCTTAGAGTTATACCATTATGAGAGGGATCACTATCCATAAACGTGGATGAGGCAAATGCCCAGCTCAGAAAAATTAAGAACATGGGTATCAACTTAGTTGTGCTACCCATTTAGACCCTCCACGCACTTCATTTGGGGGTCTCAGACGAGCTTAGGATTAGGGAGCAGTGTGCACTATCAGTCTTCAGTGAGGTCAAGATGAACAATGAGCAGGTTTTTGTTGAAAAGGCTCAGGTGCTAAAAGAAAAGGAAGCACTGACCATGCGAAGCTAGGGCTTGGAGGAAACAATTACACATGCATGCAAGATGCTGCCAGAACTTCACATTCGAGAGGATGCAGAAGAAACAACAAAGATTTGGAAGTTGGCTGCCGTAGTCAGAGAATCGAAGGTTGAGATTGGCCGAGTAACCTTTAAATACGAAATGAATATTGTGGAGTTGTAGTTGAAATTGCAGCCAACCACTCCACCAAAGGTCTGGGAGCAGCGCAGAGCAACCATCAGGGAGATATTGGGAACTTTGGATGCAACACTCACAGGCTACACTTGATATTCGAACATGACATGGAGCTATGGACGAATCTACAGGAGGAACCAAACATACGGAAAATTGACATAGATATCAGGAGACACAACAAAAGTTTGATGAAATCAGTGCGACTACACACACTTTGGTGCTAATCCAACACCTCACTTGGTTGCATTAAGGGAAACAAATGAAATCACAAATTGAAGAGCTATAAAGAAACGAGGTCATTTTAAAGGCCATAATACAACCATGGAACAAAGAAGCAAGTTAGCTTACTCTGTAAACCCAAGAAAAGTTAAAGACACTTTAGCAGACACAAAGAATGATGTGTCTGGTGGTGGAAGGCCTGACTATAGAAAACTTGGTAGAGGAAGTGCAACAGGCCATACTACAGGGTTTTTTTGTCATAGCAGCATTGCAGGTCGAGTTCAGTGAGCTTCGCAAGAAGATCAAGGTGCTAACTGAGTGACTCTAGTGCGATTCACCTAATTTGTGTTGGGGGCCTATTGGGATGGGGTCCCTCGGGTCAATTTTGTTGAGTTTTGATTCATTTTTGTAATATCTTTTTGTATTGAAGTTAAAGTCTCTGTGAAATGTTGAAATCCGAGCGCAAAGTTGAGCAGAGTAAAAAGGGATTATGTGCCTTAGGTGGGTAGGTGATAGAGTTGTTTTGAGACCTGCCCGTGGTTTTCGGACCATGGTATTGTAAAGAAAATGCTATAAGTAGTTGATTCATAGAAAGTCTAGAAGATTTTTTTTGAAAAAGAATCATTTTAAGGGCAAGGTACTAAGGGAGGAAAATTTAGTTTCTTGTACTTAGGCGAAAGGGGAAGGCTCCTATAGCTGAGTGTGCAAAGACCCTTGTAATTCCATAGGCTGAGTGTGCGGGCCCTATAGCTGAGTGCGTAGGGATAAAAAAGTCTGTTTTTGAACATTTATATCTAATAACGACTTTTTTGGGCCGAAATTGATGCATCTATGTCTTATTTAGTTCTGCAAAGTTTATGTATCTTCACTCTGTAATTTATTTTATATGAATGAATGCTTATTTACTACGCGAACCTAGTAGTTCTATAATATTTATGCATGATAAGTACAATTAACCACCTTCGTGAATATTTGAAAGGCATTTAGATAGAGTTGTAGTAGTTGTCTATTCAGAAGAGATAAGGTTGCGTGAAGGTAGGTCTAAGCCATAAGAGCGTTAGAGAATTCTGGTTTTAGCATCCCTTAATACTGCTTTGGGTGAGACTGTAGCCTACACTAAGTAGGTTGTTGTGAAAGGGCCAAGAGTTAGAGTTTTGTTTCTTGGCACAGTTAATGTTGAACCTGGGTGAGGCCCCATCAAGCCAACAATATGGTTATCATGGAGAATTTGATATTGATTTCATTTTTTGAAATAAGTATGTGACTAACTGTATATGGTTATTTGTCACTTACATGTTGATTTTATTTTGCCTATATACATCCTTTTATGTTAGGTTATATTTTGAATATTCTGATTACATGCATTAGTCTTGTAGGTTGATTACAAGAAATGATCGATTATGTTTGACTACATGTGGTTATGTGTATTTGTAGTTCGTTAGGCATTGCTTATGCATATATTCGATTGCATGTAGCAATGTGTACAATGTTGTAATGTTTGTTGTCATGCATGAGGTCATACCATGCATTGTTGATATGGCCTTGCATGGATGACTAGATCCTAGTTAGAGTAATTTTATGTGTTGATTAATTTATTTCTCCATTTATATATGTTATTATGGTTATGTTATACATGTATCATGCTGATTTAGTGATCTTGCAGACAAGGTGTCCTCCCCAATCTATACTAAGGTAGGTAAATTACTGTGATTTGGTTTATCTGACATATTATGCATTGCAGGAAGAAAGAGATCAAATGGCTAGCAAGGTGGTAGACTACATAGAATTTCCCTATGCATCAAATGAGTAACTTGTTGTGGGTCATACTTTTGATTTAGCCAATACACTGAGGATCTTGAAGGAGGAGATAAGGAGTTGTAAGTTAGACAATGACTGGATCATACATGCACAAGAGAAGCAAGCAGGGATTAATGCTATACTTCTTAAGAGTTTGTCAAACTTGCAGCAAAAAGGGTTGCTTTGGATTATCCATGGACATGAGGACTGAACTAATGGGGCATATGGAAGTAGATCCCCTGGTAGACACATGTAAGATAGATCTAATACAGTAAGAGATGTTATGTTGTTGGACATTTCGGATAGGAGGGGCGATGAGTACAAGTACTATTCTAGTTCTGGTTCTGATAGACATCATGATCATCATAGCTATCATCCTTACATGAAGAATGATAGGGGGTACATGCTAGATGAATTCAAGAAAGAAAAACCACCTACTTTTGATGGAGGTGTGAAGAAGTTGGAATATGTAGAGGCTTGGATACTTGGCATGAACAAATTATTTGAGTTGCATGAGTACACAAATAACATGAAGGCTCAGATAGCTATCTTTAGCTTGAAAGGTAAAGCATACATTTTGTGGGAAGATGTTAAGCGGGTTAGAGACATTAGGACCCGATAACTTGAGTTGGTGGGAATTCAAGAGGCTTTCCAGGAAGAAGTACTTGTCAGAAATACACTACGACAACAAAGCTAAAGATTTTTATGAGTTAAAGATGGGGTCAGTGACAAATGAAGAGTATAAGACCAAGTTTCTTGAGCTTTTGAGGTATGTACCATATCTTACTAACGAGAAGGCTAAATTTCAGAGATTCATTAGTGGTTTTACATTAGCATTTAGAGATTGGATTGAGTATGATGAGCCTCAGTCACTTGAGGAAGTCATTGGGAAACTGAAGCATTTCTATGAGAAATTGAAGCGCAAGAATTATCTCAGCATGAATGGAAAGGAAAAGACAAAAGTAGAGGTAAATGGTAGCCTAAGACAACAAGGCCTCAACATGCAGATGGGAAGGAAAATGTGGCACCAGAAAATAGATTTAATTCAACTAGATAAGGACATGGGCCACAACAGTAGCAACACCATAGATGTGAGGGCATTGGTCAGTTGGAGTGTTGGACATGTGGTTAATAACACCTTAGAAGATATTTTTTGCAGCATCAGGGTGGAAGCCCTAAGATATATAGTGTAGAGGAGGCTCAAAATATCGGGATGTTGGCCAAAGTATTCCACGTATCTATACACCAGTGGAAAATAGTCAAGCAGAACACCATGAATCTACCATTGAGATGGATGTTAAGCTTTGTGATAAAGTTATTTCTATTTTGATTGACACTAGATCTAATTATAGCTATGTTAGTCCTAGCTTGGTGGATAACTGTGGGTTGAATAAGGATTTGCATGCAGAGTCTTCATTAGTGAAGTTGGCTACAGGTATGAAGAAGCGAGTTCATCATTGGGTAAGAGCTTGCGCATTTGATTTGAATGGTATGCCTACAATGACACATTTGAATGTATTGTTGTTGGATTCATACAATATGTTCTTAGGTTGTATCTTCATAGAACCAAGGTTGACTATTATGACAAAGCTATTGAGTGTGTTGATGACAATGGGGAACAAATAGCCTTGCAAGGTAAGAAGAAGACCACATCAGTTAGGATGGTGACAACTATTGAGCTAGTGCCAACGGAAGCTCCAACATCTAAAGAACCTTACATGATGAGAACACTAGAGTTGGTTAAGTTAAAATTGCAGATGAATGAAATGTTGGACAAGGGATACATTAGGCCAAGTGTATCGCCTTAGGGTGCACTGGTTTTGTTTGTGAGGAAAGAAGATGGTACCCTTAGATTATGAATTGATTATAGGCAGTTGAACAAAGTGACCATCAAGAATAGATATCCTTTGCCAAGGATTGATGACTTGTTCGATCAGCTTAAGGGAGCAGTAGTGTTCTCAAAGATTGACTTGAGATTTGGATACCATCAGGTATGCATCAAAGATGAGGGCATTTACAAGATTGCGTTCAGGACTAGGTAGAGGCATTATGAGTTTTTTGTTGTTCCATTTGGATTAACTAATGCTCCAACTACATTCATGTGTTTGATGAATAGTATGTTACGCCCATATTTCGATAAGTTTGTTATTATGTTCATTGATGACATGCTTTTATATTCTAAAAATGAGGAAAAGCATGTCGAACACTTAGCAATAGTATTGAGGTTGTTGAAAGAGAATCAATTATATGCTAAGCTCAACAAATGTAGCTTCTTTCAAACTAAGGTACACTACTTGGGACATGGTGTCTCCAAGGAGGGAATTGCAGTAGATCGAGAGATGATATGGGCCATCGTGGAGTGGGTAGCTCGTAAGAGTGTGGATGAGGTGAGATCTTTCATGGGTTTGGTAGGCTATTATAGGAGGTTCATTAGGAACTTCTCACATATTGCTTATCCTATCACATCATTGCTGAGGAAAGGTAAGAAGTTCGAATGGAACGAAGAGTGTGAGGATATATTTGAGCAGCTTAAATAGTTGTTGACACATGCAATAGTGCTACAGATTGCAGATCCAGACAAAGAGTTCATAGTATGTATAGATGCTTTCAAGAGAGGGCTTCGTGGATTCCTTATGCAAGATGAATAGGTGGTATGTTATGAGTCTCGGAAACTGAACAAGCATGAGTATAACTATCCGATGCATGATATTGACTTAGCAATGATTATACATGCACTGAAGATGTGGATGCATTGTCTTCTTGGCAGGTGCTTTGTGCTTATTAGTGTTCACATTGGGTTGAGGTATTTGTTTTTTTGGCGAAATTTGAATGTCAAGCAGGCTAGATGGTTGGTCATGATCAATGAGTTTGAATTTGAGATCAGTCACATCAAGGGTAAAGAGAACATGGTGGTAGATGCTCTTAGCAGATGGGTACAGATACATCACTTGGAAGCTATGAGCTACTATGGGATGGACTTACAAGATAGGATCTTGCATGCATGACAATAGGATGCCAGGTATATGGAGATTGTGCACAAGTTGCAGTGGGGTGATAGTACAGGTACATGTAGTGGTACCCGTTCAGGTAGATGTAGTGGTATAGGTACAGGTGGATGTATAGGTACAGGAACAGGTACAGGTACTAGTGCAGGTGTAGGTGCATAGGGCATGGAATATTGTCTTACACCAGAGCGATTGGTCGGGTTTCAAGATAGGATATATGTACCAGATAATAGTGAACTCAAGAAGGTGATCTTGAGGGAATTTCATGTGAAACCTTATTCGAGTCACCCAGGTTATCAAAAGACACTCACAGTGTTGAAGAGATATGTTATGAAACTAGCTCACAAAAAGATAGAAAAGATAGATCAACGCCTTAGAATTCAGCCTCTTCGAGGGGGAAACCCCCTTTACATTACACAAATGAATGTTTCTTTGATGATTCAAATGACAAAACCTCCTTTCTATATATAGGAGTCTAAGGAGTCACAATATAACCCAACCGACCTAACAATAATAATATAAAGGCACCAAAATAGCAACAAAGGGATTCTATGGGGCACAGTAATAACAATATGGGGACGATAAGGGCACAATAATTAATAAGGGATACAACTACAATAGTAATGGGGTAATCACTAGTATTATAGGGACCTAACATGCCCCTCTCCTTCAAAAAAGTGTTGTCCTCAATGCTTGAGTGGTTCTGGATGCTTTTGTATAAAATTCTCATCCTCCCATGTGGAATCTTTAGCAGATAAGTTCTTCCACTTGATTAGATACTTCGAAATTGATTGATTTCATAGCTGTTGAGTTCTTGTTTTTGTGACTGCTTTTGGTTCCAATATAATTTTTCCTTCCTTGTCAAGTTCTGGCAATATTGTTTGAATTGGGAGCTTCTCGCCTATAACCTTCTTTAAACATGAAACATGGAAAACTGGGTGCACTCGAGAAGCTACAGGAAGCTCCAATTTGTATGCCATAGTACCAATATTTTGCAACACCTTGTACGGACCATAATACTTTGGTGATAATTTATTATCCTTCTTAGCTTTCTTGAGGGACATTTGTTTATATGGTTGTAGTCGTAGGAATACTCGATCACCTACATCAAAACTTCTTTCACTACGATGTTTATCTACCTGTTGTTTCATTATATTCTGCACCAACACAAGGTTATCCTTTAAGAGTTGGAGGACTTGTTGTTGATGCTCGATGTGATGTTCCGCTGCTTGAACCTTAGAATTTTCTCTTAAATATGATGTGATGGATGGTTGCTAATATCCATAAAGTGCCATAAATGGGGTCATTTTTGTTGTTGTATGGGAGGAAGTGTTATACCACCATTCAGCTAGAGGCAACCATTTGACCCATTGTGTTTGTTTATCAGATACAAAGCAACAAATATATCCTTCCAAACATTTGTTTACTATCTCAGTTTGCCCATCAGATTCAGGATGATAGGATGAGCTATGAGCTAACTGAGTACCGAGACAAGAAAATAATTCTGTTCAAAAATTTCTAGTGAAAATGGGATCTCTGTCACTTACAATAATTTTTGGTTTTTCATGTAGCTTTTGAATTGTTTCCATAAATGTAGTAAAAACTGTACATACTTTAAATGGATGTGATAATGCACAAAAGCGTGCATACTTGGTAAGTCTGTCAACTACCACCATGATGACACTCTTTCCCTTAGACTTGGGTAAACCTGTGATAAAATTCATTGAAACCTCCTCCCAACGTTGGCTTGGAATGGATAAAGGTTGTAATA
>APFE030832368.1:7904-32087 GCA_000404065.3 Pinus taeda
GTTTTGGTTTTGGTTTCATTGCTTGCGGTGGGTTAGGTTTCATTGTTTGCAGCCATCGAACCTATCTGTGACCACTGACCAGTCCACATCGTGAGCAGTAGCATACACAACTTTCGACGGGTTTTCAGGGTTTCCGATGGCTATTTTGATGGCTTTTTGCTTGTGGCAGCATCGACGAGTTGTAACTTAGACCATAGGTCTGAGTCAGGAGAGCGAAGGGATTTGAAGCACTGTTTGTGGGATTTGAAGTGCTAGGCCTCAAGCCTAGACTAGGTTGAATCTCTTAAGAGAAAGATGGAAGCTCTGTGCTTTGAGCTTAGTGTCTAAACTCACCTCAGAGGTCCGAAATCTGAGGTTCTATGCATCATTGCAAAGTTATCCGAATCATATGGTTTGTGAACTAATAATAGTCCTTATCTCTAGCAAATATTTTTAATTAGAGAAAAGAGCCAAGGTCGAGTTACATAGAGGCACTCTATGACTCATTAAGGAAGCTACAGTCATCACTAAAAGATCCGTGTATAAGCAACAAAGTAGACTCTCTGAAGTGACAAAGGCATCAACCTCATCTCAGGTTGTGGCTTGTGGCAGCATCGACGGCTTGTAATTTGTGGCTTGTGGAGTTTTTGACGGCTTGTGGCTTGACCAGTGCAGCACGCCGGAATACACAGCTCGGCCAACGGCCAGTTCTACACAGTGGGTTGTGGCACATAATACATTACAGACTTTACACTGTGAAGTTTACAGTGAGCCGCCTTCTAACGTCTGACTTAGAACAACTCTCATTGTGTCAACGTTTTTGCAAACCAGAACTCCTCTCCTCAAACCTGAACAACTCTCACTGTGTCAACATTTTTGCAAACCAGAACTCCTCTCCTCAAACCTTGCAATCACTGATTGGTATAAATTATAATTGTGAAATTTGAGCAGTGTGAGATAGCTCAGAATTTTTTTTGAAGTTGTGGCATTGAAGATTGAAGAGGCATCTGTTGAAACTTGACGCAGCCTCCAGGCTCCAACAAACTTGGAATTTTTGAGTCCCGACAGAGCCTGAGAACAATGAGACTTCAAGCAAGCATTCAAGTAGCCTCGACCCTCCAGCAAGCCGCATAATGCACTGTCCAGACTCCAGCATGCAAGTTCTAGCGTCCAAGTTCTAGTCTCCAAGTAAGTCAAAAATTTAAATACACATTTTTTTATCAGTTCAAAAAAATTTACTAGTTTTTATTAGTTAAAACTTAAATACGATTTATTAGCATTTAAAGAGTCTCAGGCTGAATTTTGAACTGATAATTTTTTTTTATAAATTATAGTTTCAAATTTTCATAATTTCATTTTACAAAAAAAATATAAAACTAATTAAAATGTAAATTAAAAAAAAAATTGTAGACATTTTAGGCTTCAAGCCTTCACCTCAATCTTCAACAATCAGAGGTTTAGAACCCTCAAATTTCAATGGCACCCCCAAAATCCACTGTTGTAGCATGGAATTTTGTCAAAAAAGATGGGAATAATCTTTCATGTCAGCTTTGTGGGCATGATTTCATTAGCTCTTTAACTAGAGCAGTGGATCACCTTCTCAGTATTAGCAATGGAAGTGCAGGTGGTGTTGAAGGCTGCACTAAGATCTCTAATGAACAAAAAGCCACAGTGGAGAAAGACTATTTCACTTCAAAGATGGAAAATGAGAAAAGGGTAAATAAGAGGCAGCGAATTGAGAGGGAGATTGCCATGTCTTCTTCCAACACCATTAATTCAATCTCAACCATTGGTGGATCAAGTTCTACTAAAGTAAAAACAGGTGGAACCAAAACATTAAATCAATTCTGGAAACCTGTTGAGAAACAAGAAGTTGATGATGTTGTTGCACAATTCTTTTATGCATGTGCAATTCCCTTTAATGTGGGGAGGAGTCCATATTTTAAAAATGTAATTAAAAAGGCCATTGATTTTGGGAAGGGCTATGTTCCTCTCAGATCTGAAGTTTTAAGGACAACTTTGCTAAATAAAACAAAAGACAAAGTGACTGGAAAGTTGGCTCAGATTAAAGAGTCTTGGAAGCTTATAGGATGCACAATTTTGAATGATGGTTGGTCAAATTTGTGTCATCGCCCATTGATCAATGTGCTTGTTTATAGTCCTCAAGGGGTACTTTTCTTGAAGGCAGTAAATGCAACGGATCGAGTGAAGACATCAGAATTTATTTTTGGAATTTTGGATGAAGCAATTCAAGAGGTTGGGGAGAAAAATGTTGTCCATGTTATTACAGATAATGCATCAAATTGTGTTGGTGCAGGGAAGCTGATTATGGAAAAGTATAATCACATTTATTGGACCCCTTGTGCAGCTCACTGCTTGGATTTAATGTTGCATGATTTAGCTAAATTTCCTTGGGTCAATGAGACAATCCGAAGAGCCAAAACAATTGGAAACTTCATCATAAACCATCGTCTCACTTTGAGCATATACAGGAAGAATGCATCAAAAGAGTTGTTGAGGCCTTGTGATACAAGGTTTGCCACTTTTTATATTACTTTGAAAAGAGTTGTTGAGGGAAAAGCGAGCCCAAGAATTGTTTTTTGCAACATTGAGTGGGAGAGATCTACCCTTTCAAAAGAAATTAAGGGGAAAATGTTGAACAAATAGTGCTCAATAATGGCTTTTGGGAAAATGCAAACAAGGTTTTAAAAATATGTGGCCCAATTGTTAATGTGCTCCGCACGATGGTGACAAACCTTGTATGGGTTTTGTTTATGAAAGCATTGATCATTGCAAAGAGACCATTGCAACTGCTTTTAATAATGTGGAAGCTGATTACCAGGAAATTTGAGATTTAATTGATCAAAGATGGAAGATGATGCATAGTCCATTACATGCAACAACATGCTATTTGGACCCTAGATTGTTTTGGTTACCAAGACATAGGGATGAAGAAGTCATGAATGGACTTATTCATGCTACTGAGAGGCTAAATCCAAATCTAGAAATTGCAGTATTGGTCAGAAGTCAGTTGAGGGCATACAAGTTAGAAGAAGGGCTATTGAGAAGCTAAATCCAGATCCAGAAATTGCAGGTTTGGTTAGAAGTCAGTTGAGGGCATACAAGTTAGAAAAAGGGTTATTTGGAACACAATCAGCAAAGTATGATAGGAGCAAAAGTGACCAGCAGGATGGAGGGAATTTTATGGTTCAGGGGCACCAGAATTGCAAAATTTTGCAATTCGTATCTTAAGCTAGGGATCAAGTGCATCAGCATGTGAAAGGAATTGGAGTTCCTTTGATCTCATTCATTCCAAGAAAAGAAATAGATTGTTATCTAGAAGATTAGAAGATCTTGTTTATGTTTGTAGTAACTTGCAGATGGCTTTGAAAAATGTGGCTAAAGAGTCATCCAATTCCTCTACTCTGTGGATCAATCCTGTTCCAAATGCATCAATGGATGAAGCTGATTTGTACATTGATAGTGACATTGACAGGGAATTCACTGATGAATCTGATGCTGAAGCATCTAGCGGATTCACAACTCCTACTGCTCTTGATGATATAAAACTTTTGGATATAACAAGTGGGCCACAGGAACATCAAGAATAAAACTTGTGTTCTTGTTTTAGATTTCTAGTTTACTTTTTGCATGAACAATTTTCTAAAACTGCCAAGCATTGATAGTGACATTGACAGGGAATTGATTGATGAATCTGATGCCGAAGCATCTAGCAGATTCACAACTCCTACTGCTCTTGATGATATAAAACTTTTTGATATAACAAGTGGGCTATAGGAACATCAAGAATAAAACTTGTGTTCTTGTTTTAGATTTCTAGTTTACTTTTTGCATGAACAATTTTCTAAAATATTTCGAGTTTATATATTTTGAATACTTTTTTATCAGATTGTTTTTCAATATATGAAATCTGATATGGCCCATGGTTTTGTTGAATTTGATATGGGTGCCAATGTCTATGATGAAATTCTCACTTTGTTTACTATGTTACAATTTACATGTATGGAAGTTGGTTCTTTATTGGCACTCGCTTTCATGGTTTATAAAATTATGTGGAAATGATTTAAATGTTTGAGAAATAATCTTATGTGTTTGCAATGTGCATTATGGACTTTGAAGCTGACTTTAAATGAATTTATATATATAATATCATATATAATAATATATATATACACATTTTTTCCAAATTTCTATATGTCAAACTTTATCGGCAAAATTTCAGGTGCCGAACTTTATTCGAATTTCAAGGTCGCCGAACTCAAACACGAACACAAACTTGGTGACTTAGCTTTTAGGAGGAAGTGCATTTAATAATTGATAGTAAACAAAATCTAACATTTATTGCATTATAAAACCCTAACTTTAGGGCTGATGTCATAATTTATATTGTTGTCTTATGCATGTTTCAGCTATAAAGACTCAATTGCAAATCCTAAACCTTTCATAGCTAATTGATATTTTTGTTCCTTAGTTGATGTTTAGAGTGCTTGAACTTTGGCGAACAATATTTTAGCTCTCTTGGCTCCACCAGATCCCTATCCCAATTGTTAGACCTATCCATCACCTTGAACCCTTATTGAATATCATTTAGGTGATTTGTATATAGGGAAACCTTGCTTGTGGTTTACTTACCATTAAATAGTTGGAGAAAGGTTGTTGAGGTGGTAGTGGTCACTGATCTTTTGTTTCCACGAGGTATGGATCTGCTTAGTGAGGCTTTGCACTAGACTTGCTAGATTTTGCAGTAACAATACCAATAAAGAGAGTCATTAGTGTCAAACAAAAATGTCAAACACATTGTTCTTTATCATATCAATGTATGTGAAGATTGCATAATGAAGTAGAAAGAAGAGATTCTTGACTCTCCCAAACCCCAATGCAGTTGATTCGCTGGCCATTTTTGGTCAAACTCAACTAGCACGGATCCATCTATTATGTACCATGAAAGATAAAAAATTGAGACACAAAGCTCTGTGTTTGAATGATTAGGGGTTAAAATGAATCCATGCTAGTTATTTTCTGATCTTTTATGCAGGCTCGTTTTTTTCTTTTCTTTTCTTTTTATTACATTAAATGTTGGACATCAATTTCTTTCCATTTTAGTTATTTTAGTATTATTCATCCACCCTTCATCACATGTAAAACATCTCTTCCAAAGTGAGTCGTAGAGTTTACCTTGCTTCTTTGGATACAATGATTCAACAATATTTGTTAATAGTGTGGGGATGCTATACTGTAATGTCGGGCCATGCTAATTGAAATCTAAATGGTTATAGTTAATTTACAAGTTTCACTCATCATCACATGTGAAACATCTCTTCCAAAGTGAGTTGTAGGGTTTACCTTGCTTCTTGCAGATACAATGATCCAACAATATATGTTAATAATGTGGGGATGCTAACTGTAATGTCTGGCCATGCTAATTGAAATCTAAATGGTTATAGTTAATTTACAAGTTTCAATTAAAGGTTTGTTGAGTAGTTATAACTTATGGCCCTAGGGAGGATAAATTTTAGAGAAATCTTTTATAATAGGGATCAAACATGGGAGAACAAATACGAACTTTATTTTCTTACAATTCCTCCGGGGACTACAAGAATTTATCTAAAATCATTGATGTTTAATCAAGGATCAAGACTCCGCAAAAAGCATGCAGATCAAAGCTTCAGGAAAATTGAGAGTGAATAAGGTTTACAGGTTCTGAACTTGGCTCAAATGTTTTGCCACCCATGGTTCGAGGTGTAGTATGGGTTGAAGCTTGCTTGCATTCATGAGAGTACGCGGAGCCCATTTCTCTTTCAGGGAGATGAAAACTCCAAGTGGGCCTTCGTATTCCACGAATTTAAATTATTAAAAACTCTTTCCATTTACAGACCTAAAACTAGATTGGAGCAAATGAGACAAAACAATTCCGACTCCTTAGTCCAGAGTGATATCAATTTATCTCATACATATTCCTAGGTCTGAGGTAGATGCCATAAATAACCAATCAAGAAAGTTAATGCATTAATTAAATAGGTGGTTGTAAGGTGGAGGCTGAAAGCAAGGGTTGAATGGATCTATTAGATATTGTAATGATGGTTCATTTAATATATATTATAATATAATAAAGTTGTAAATAATAAATAACATTTATTTGTTATGTAAATTAGGTGACCATTTCCTAACGAGAATAGCGAAATCTCTTAAATATAGGGCGTCTTATGTAATGGGTGATACATTGAAAATAATACATCTCTCTTATTTAGTCATATTCTCTTGTGTGTGTCTTATATCCTCCATAGTTTAAGATGGTGTCAGATGCCCTAACTTTGATTTAGGGCATTTCAAAGACTATCAAGACAAAGTTTGACATCCGCTTGGAGAAAGAAATAGAATTGCAGTGGAGAAATTCTTTGGAAAATAAAAAATTATGGCAGCTGCAGATAATTTGTACAAATAGCCGTTTGAAAAAAACTGTACGACAACAGAAATTGACAGCTAGACTGCCAGATAGAAGATTGGTGGTGGCCTATACAAATGGCATTGTTTGTCGAGGCCATAATTTCGCAGTGAAAACTATTTTTTGCTGGCCATTTTTTTTCGAAAAATCTATCCATAGGAGTGTTTGAATGGTTTTTTTATGGTGGAAATGGATTCAGCACCATCAAAAACTTGTGGGGCACTAAAAATCCTGAAGCTTGACAACTATTACCCAGATTTCCCAAAATTTTTGTGGGATTTTATCAAAATCTTACTGGAATTTGAATGGTTTTATTTTTATGGTGGAATTGGGTTCAGCACCATCAAAAACTTGTGGGGCATTCAAAACCCTGAAGCTTGACAACTGTAATCTAGATTTTCCAAAATTTCTGCTGTATTTTATCAAAATCTTGCCGGAATTTCTACTATTTTCCTCGCAAAAATGTTAGCCTCGTTAGACTACTCATACGTTGAATAAATGATGGATGGATAAACGTATACGATGGCTGCAAAATTAAATTTGGTGGTTGTAAAAATTCTTACGGTTGGCCCCTTTTGAAAATCATACTACGACAGGTGATTTCAAAACTTTGGCGGCTTCAGAAAACTGTATGGTGGCGTAGACAACAGATTGACGGTGGTTGTGTACGGAAATAGATGGTTGGTTTAATTAAATCTTACAGCAGTACATTTAAGAAATATATGTTTTAAAAAATTGAGTAGGAAAGGTTATTTATTGGAGTTAATAAGTTTTTTTTTTCTTCAGACATAAAAAAAATGACAATAACTTTATAATGTCAGATCGCATAAGTAAAGCGGTAAAAAAAATTCTGTGTGGAAACAGAAATGGAACAAATTTTGTTTATCTTGACTTTTGGGAAATAGTTACAGGAACAACTCCAAAACTTGAACACATGACCAATGACTATAACAAGGAAGACAAAAAATGCATTCTTCTTACCTTTTACTTGGAAGATGGTGTTCTTCCTCACCTTTGTGGTATTATTATTGCTTTTGAATTTTGGACAAAATTGCAAAATTTATATGAAACTTCAAATTTTATCACTGTGAAACAATTTTGTTACTCTAAAGATGTTAAGTGTCAGATTTTATTACAAAACATGTTCAAAAGTTACAAGAACTGAAGAATGAATTATCAGTGATTGACTCAGATATTAAAGATTAAGAACATCAACATTCTGTTCAATAGCCTACTATATGAGTATCAACATTTTGTAACTTCATTTAATGTCTCTTCTTGAATGAAACTCCCTCGTTTGAAGAAGTTGTGGGCTCTCCTTCAGAAAGAGTAAAGACTCAAGAAGAATGAACCTACACCAGATCAAGGTTTTATAGGAAGAAATAGAGGAAGAGGTCATGACAGAGATCGTGGAGGTGGGAGATCTGATTGGCATTAAAATCGAAATTGGAAGTCAAACTCTTCAATTCATCTAGGTACTTCTCAAAATTCTAATCATTGCAATTCTTGTAGAAAAAATAATCATACTAAAGAAGAGTTTATCTTAAAGGAAAACATGAAGCAGAAAGGACTAAAGATAGGATATCATGGAGGAAGAAGTAGAGGGGGTAGACATTAGAGTCATTTTGTAGAAGACAATACAATTGTTCTTCAAGAACATGCCACTAGTTATTTGTTTATGGATTCTCATATTGATACCTTGCTTCTCAATTTGTTTGGTATATTGATTCAAGAGCCACCAAGCATATGACCGGTAAGCAAGAAGTTTTTTCAAACTTACTTCTTTTGATAATGAGATACTATTCTTGCCATGATAGTTCTCATGAAGTATAGGGAAAAGATGATGTACCCATGCAAGTTTCAGGATATTGCATCAAAACTATACAAAATGTCTTATATGTTCCTAGCTTAAAAACAAATCTTCTTTCACAAAGTAAAATTATCGATGAAAACTATATTGTTGTATTTGATAAGAAGCTGTATTTAATTAAAGATTGTAACAATAATATTATTGCTAGAGATTGCAATCTAATGATATGTACATATTTGATGGTGTTTCAAAGCAACAAGAAGCTTTTCTTAACATGGTCCACTTCAAAAAATTATGTCATGGCCATCTTAATTACTTTTATTTAAAGTTTCTACATAAACATAACTTGGTGAATGGATTACGTAACATTTAAGAAGATAAAGGTGTGTGTGAAGCATATTTGGCAGGAAAATAACATCGATTCAAATTTAATAATAGTAAAACCAGGGCGATTTGGGTACTTCAATTAATTCATAAAGATGTTCGTGGCCCAACACGAACTCAAATCTCTTGGAGATGCTAAATACTTTGTCACATTCAGGATGATTTCTCAAGAAAAATATGGCTGTATTTTTTGAAGAACAAATCTGATGTTTTTGCTATTTTTAAGCAATTCAAGTTTATGGTTGAAAATGAAAGTGGTCCATGCATTAAGATGCTTCAAAGTGATTGTTGGAGAATGTAACTATTTTCAGCCTTCATAATACATAAATTGTCATCGATATATTTATTTAAGCATGTTCTTCATGGTAAGAGTAAAAAATAATTTTTTTTTGTCATGTCCTATCTGGACATTAAAAGAAAAGAAAAGAAAATTGAAAATTGAAAATTTCAAAATATAATTGTGTCCTCAAGTTGACCAAGTCGACCCTCCAGAAGACAAGTCGGCCTGCCCAAAGGATGTGTCCCTTCGCATGAACGAACAACTATATTTGGCATAGTCTCCTCCATTTGGAAATCAATTCATTGATCATTTGTGGTGAAGAATTCAGATGTCTGAGGCAGATACTTCTGTGGTATACGAACTTACTAAAGCACCATTACTTTTGAAGAATGTGAGCTACAAGAACACAATTATCTTTGATGGAGGAGAGTTACATGAGGACTGGTATTTCTATGTGATGCGAGCTACAAGAAGGTTGTAATCTCTGTATGATGCGAGCTACATGAAGCTTGTAATATCTATGTGATGTGAGCTATAGGAAAGTTGTAATCTCTATATGATGTGAGCTACAGGAAGGATATAATCTCTGTATGATGCGAACTACAGGAAGGATGTAATATCTGTGTGATGCAAGCTATAGGAAGGCTACTATCTCTGTGTAAAGCGAGCTACAGGAAGGCTATTATTCTTGTGAAATATGAGCTACCTATCTTTGTGGGACAAGGCATCTAAAGGACAAACATGTGGCAGATTGGTTGACTATCTTATGGACAAATCATGGCAGAGTTTGGAGGGCTGACTTGGCACTTGGAGTACTGGTTAGTTTGACTTGGGTTTCTCTTGTTGACAAAAAATCTATAAGGAAAGGGTTGATGGGTTTTCCCCTTGTTGGTTTTGTCCTGGCCTCTGGCCTAATTTTTGGTGTCTCGTTTTTTTGAGTGTTGTATTTGTATAATTGCTTGATGTCCTAATGGATAAAGTAAATGCTAAATGGAAACATATAGAAATAGTCACGAGTAATTATCATGATTAGAAATTCTTTGAATTTCCAATGGTCATAAAGAAGGTGAGCATGAATCAAAATGCTTTTCGTGATTTTCTCTATCATGGAATTCAAAAACAAACATCTATTGCCAAAATATCTTAGCAAAATGGGTAACATAGATAAAAAAAACAAATCTATTATTGAGATGGATAGGTGTATGTTTAAAGGGCATCATCTTCGTAATTAGCTTTGGGTTAAAGCATGCAAACAACAATGTTTTTGTTAAATTGTTGTCAAAAAAGGTGGTTCATGGAAAGTTTCCCTATGAAGTTTGGTGAGGAAGAAAAGAAGAGGTAACCAATCTCAAGTTTTTTGGTTTTTTATTATATGCACACATTTATGATTCAGATAGACATAAATTGGAGGCTAAGAGTAGAGAATGCATATTTATTAGGTATAGTATTGAATCAAGTGCATAGAAGTTATATGATTTAGTAAACAAAAATGCTGATATAAGTAGAGATGTCATTTGGATGAAAGACTCCCACATGTCCATACATGTGACTGGAAAGGTGAAGCTTTGCAAGGTAATAATGATGGGCATGAGTTCAAAACTCCTATTACATATATGAGATGTAGAAGAGAAGAAGACAGAAGTAGAGGAAGAAGTAGGAAGAAGTAGAGTTGCAATTGGAAGAACAAGATGAAGATGACGGTGAATATTCAGATAATGAAAGTCAGCCTTATAAAAGACCAAAATAGTTCTATAGGACTCTTCAAGATGCAAAGCTAGATGAAATACAAGAAGGAAAACATGAATAAGGTCAAAATCACCACATTAGGTAAATCTTGCTTTGATGAATGAAGATGTGCATTCTTATGTTCTAGTTTCTTTTAATGAAGCAGATTGAAAACAAGAACGGAGAAATGCAATGCAAGTCAAATATGATGCTTTGACAAAAAACAACACTTGGAAGTCAGTTGAATTACCTTGTACTAAGAAACCAATAGGCTGTAAATGGGTATATTGCACAAAATTTATATTAGATGGCTCCATGGATGCATGTAAAGCTAGGTTGGTTACAAAAGGATATGCAGAAAAATAAGTTATTGATTACAAAGAAATGTTTGCTCCTACTGCAAAATTAATTACAATCAAAATGTTGCTAGCTCTTGCAACACAGTTTGGATGACAGATACACTAGATGGATGTTCAAAGTGCATTCCTGAATGGAGATTTACAAGAAGTGTATATGGGGCAACCTGTGTTGAAATGTGGTTGTCATTGATGTCAAACCAAGCAACACCATAAGGTGCCCCGTCTTTGTTGACCAAAATGACATGGAAAATTATAGTGTCTCGAATCTGGATCATCTTTGTTGGATTCTCCTTGTCAAGTCGATTCCAGTGGTATGTGGCATGCCATGAGCTCTCATGGTCTGAGAGATATGCGTGTTTGAAGATGAATCACCCAACTTGTGGGAAAAAACCCTAAAGGGTGATGATTTGGCACCTTATCATTGGCCAACACATTATTTAAATCATGAAATTAAGATTTTCATCAACAATGTATGGTTAAAATATTTCATGGAGGGTCTCAAAGATTATTTTTGAATTTACAAGCCATGAGGGGGTTTTGACTTAAAATAAATTAAATCCTAATCCCCTAAAGACAAACGACCTCATCCTTTGGGCTTCAATTTTTAAAATTCAAATTTTAAAATAAGAATTTTCCTCCTAAAATCCTTCAAGTCAACTGCCATATTTGGTGCCCTCTAGAACTATATAAGTGCACCTCATCTCACCTCCTATGCATGCAATTAACATATATATTTTGATGTGATTAAGCTTTCAGCTTTTCGGCCCTGAGGTGTTGTTGAAGATCCAACGAGAAGCTTGTTTGAAAGGAGTTTTCGATTATGGTTTTGGGTTATGGACTATTGAGGGTTTCGCTAGGGATATACATTCGTCTCTGTGGTTCTCTGTTACAATTCAACAAAGGTTTTGTTTGGTACAAGATTGTCATCCCTTTGAAAAGGACCAAAGTTTGTTGGTGAAAATATGAAGTGATAAACTTTTATCCAAAATTCTAGAGCAATGTAAAGGAATATCACTACTAACCCTATGGTCATCAAGTTCTGAAGGAGGATTTGTTGGGCAATTGTAGCATCACTTGAAGTGGTTTGCGGCTTATACCTTTGTGTGTAGTTTGTTGATATTTTTGAGAATTTATCTGACTATTTTGAAAAACAGGGTCTCGACCTTCATACCATTGGTTCAAGGGTTTAAATCAACATGCAAATGTAGTGGTTCTTGGCTTGTTGATCTATCTTCTTCCGCAAAAATTGTTACAAATATCTTATTACTCTGTGTTATCGTTCTTGACATCATTTGAAGACATTCAATGCTATTAGGGCTCGTTTGGTGTCACAAAATCCAAGAAGTTTCATGCTGTGACATAAGCCAGATTTGAAGACATTAAAGGGTGTAGTAGAGTCGTCCTTGTTTTGTTGTATGACCATGCATTATACTAAACGCTGAGGAGACATGGTCTAGGATCCGTTGGAAATATAAGTATATGTATACACACTTATATTTGGGCCTGCAGCGCTAAAGGAGCCGACCTAATTGAAGCACTCAAGTATGATCACTATAGTGCAAGTTTGATCTAAAGCAGTTGTCCAAGTACACAGAGGGAAAAAGGTTAGTATTGTAAGGGTTTCATTGTGGTATACCATATTGAAACAAATTTTTTTTGAAGTATCCTTGCATAAATCTTGTGGGCCTAAGAGAGGAGTCAACACAGGTATGTGTAAGATTTGAAACAAGTTTCTTATGCTCTCAACTTTAATGCTTGGAGCTATGGTGTATCTAGACATCCCTGTGTAGCCCTCCTTTATTTAATAAGTACTCTTGTGCTCTAATTTTTGATGCCATATGTAAATAAGGGTTTCTAAGTTAAAAGGACAGAAGGGCAATAAAGAAGACATATTGAATAACTTGTGGAAGTGAAGACATTTTTATAGCAGTTAGGGTTTCAACTTTGCAGACCTTCTCTTTGGGATGTGTATTAGCCTTGGTTTCATGATCAACATTTTCATTTGCACCAGTCTCGTCATTGTTTTGCAACAATAATCTTCAAGGGTCTTGTAGCAGTAGTTTGATAGTAAACAATGCTTGAAGAGGTTTGGGAAGTTTGATAATAAGAGTTCAATGACACATCATTTCATCATCTTGCAGCAGGGATTCATTTGTCTTACTATGCTTCTAAAGGAAATTGCAGTAGGGTTTCATCATCTAAAGTAAGGGTTCTCTTTCTATTGTTTATGTTTGATTGTAAGGGTTTTATTGTTGGAATATCATTACAAAAGTTTATTTATTGTAATGGGCCATTGTCCCTAGTTCGGGAACCCACAATAGTTTGTAGAAGCTATTCACTATAAGTGGGTCATTGTCCCTCGTATGGGAGCCCACAATAGTGTGTCAAACTTATTATCATTTTCAGGGTGGTTGGGTGGTGTTAGGCAAGTGGTTGAAGTCACCTTTAGGTTGTACCCTGAAAACACTTGGGTGGTAGGGTGGTGCTAGGGAAAGTTGGAGCTTGCAAGGGTGTTGGAGCATCCTTTCAGCAACAACTGATAAAACCAGGCGTAGGAGGGTCCTTCGAGTGAGTTGGAAAATTTAACACTTTTCTAGAGTACTAGGGAGTTGGGGCTTCCCTTTTCAATTAGAGCTGAAGCATTTTATGTACTCAAAATTATTAGAAAATGTTCAGTGGTTTTTTTCCTGGAAGGGTTTCCACTTAAAAAATTATTGTGCACTATTCTTTTGATGTTTTGATGCTTTATATGTTGTTAATGCTTTGAAAATATTAATAAGTTACTAATTGATAAGAAATATTGATTCACCCCCCTCTTAATATTTCCAACAATTGGTATCAGCTCAGGTTCATTCTCTAGCAGTTTAACCATTGGAAAGAGATCATGGAATGGACAAAATCGGGAGTTCTAGTACTTAATGCCCACAACTATGAGCTTTGGAGTGGAAGGATGAAAGCATATGTGCAAGCACAAGGATTTGATGTTTGGCAATCTGTAGTGACTAGGTATAGGGAACCTTCAACACCTCCAATAGATGAACCAAGTAAAAAACTCACTGATAGTAATGCTAAGCTAAGAGCACTAATTTAAATGGTTTAACGGAATCAATGTATGTTAAGGTTATGCATTGCAAATCAACGAAAGAGGTCTGAGACAAGCTTCAAAATATATATGAAGGGGACAAGAAGGTAAAGGAGGCCAAGCTCTAGACCTATCGAGCTAAATTTGAGCAACTGAAAATGAACGAAGATGAAAACATTGCAACTTGTTTTCTCCATGTTGATGAAGTAGTGAATGCCATAAAAGGACTGGGAGAACCAATGGATAGCAAGGTAGTTGTTTGAAAAGTGCTAAGACCACTTCCAATGAGGTTTGATGCTAAAGTCTCAGTGCTAGAAGAAAGAGAGGATTTAGAAAAGGTTAGCATGGATGAATTGCATGGAATACTTACAACTTATTAAATGGGAACATAACAAGAAAGTACATCAAACAGAGAAGCAACCTTCACACCATCCAAGAAGACTGGGAAAAACAAACAGGGATCCAAGCCACGCTCTAGTTACGGCGAACTTTGTGAGAAAGTTGAAAAGAGGAATAGGTCAATTGAAAGGTAATCTTTCCTTGATATGTTTTAATTGTGGTGAGATTGGTTGCTTTACGGCTAAGTGTCCCCGAAAGAATTTTGATGGTGAAGAAGAAACTCCCGGGAAAGAAAAGAAGAATCAAAGAAGATTCAACAATGGTAAAAAGAAGGGCTTTAAGAAAAGTTTCTACTCAAAAGAAGATAGCTCCTCATCTTAAGAAGAAAGCAAAAGTGATAAAGAAAATGACATAGAAAGAGTGTTATCCATGGCTAGGGAAAATAGGAAGGAAGCTCTTGAAGAAGAGATGGACGAGGTCAAATTTGAAAAGGAGATTGTCAAAGTTTTAAAGGATCTTAAGGTTGAAAGAGGACATGTCAAACCATTAGAAGCCCAATTAAAAGTATTAAAGGAACATGGTAGAAGCCTCAATAAGAAAACTGAAGAATCAAAAGAGACCATCATTGGCTTTAAAGTACAACTAGAAGAAGCCAAAAAAAATGAAGAATCACTGAGAAGAGAACTAGAAGAAAGCAACAAGGCAAGGGAAGACTTAGAAGCAGATATAGTCTTTCTATGAAAGGAAGCACAAAGAAGAAATGTCCAACATAACTTTGCAAACAACTCCAGAGCATTGGATGTGCTCATCAACAGTCAAAGGCCATGCAGTGGCAAGACATGATTGGGCTACAGGGAAACATTTGTAAAAGGCTCGAGTTCATCAATGATAGAAGAAGGAGATGGACATAAAACCTATGCAAAAAATATTGAAGGGCCTATTAAGAAAGAAGAAGGCTTCCCAGTAGAACAAAAGGTTCAAGAGACACAAAATCAACAGTCCATATTGAATGAAGGCTCTTGGAGAATAACATCACGAAGAAATTTGCTATTTCCCCTTCTCAGGTATCAAACCATCTTTCTTGGTGTTTGTTATTCTTGCATAAATTTTGGACATAAAGTTGTAATTTGCCAAGCCTATAATAGTAACAAAATCAAATTTGGAAACTACTCTAGGAATGATTATCCCATAAATTCTCAAGAAGATTACATGGAAAAATATAACAAGTTTGAATACTTAAGCAATGAAGTGGAATGCAATAAATGCAACAATTTTGGACACTTGGCTAAATATTGTAGGTTAACCGCTCCTCTAATGGAATCACAACAAAATCAAAATGCTCCTCCAAAAGTTTGGAAGAAGAGAACTGAGAGTTGCACACTTGCCCTAAAATCTCAAAGCGGGAAAAATGTGTGGTATGTTGATAGTGGTTACTAAATACATATGACTGGAGATTGAAACAAATTCATATCTTTAAAGGAAGGAAAGGATGGAACAATATCTTTTGGGAATGACAGATTTGCAAACATTATAGGAACATGCACAATCAAGCTTAGAGGCAAGGATGCTACAATAAAGGATGTGCTACTCATAGAAAACATGAATCATAGTCTGTTGAGCATAAGCCAAATGTGTGATCAAAGACACATGTTGTTCTTTGACTCAAAGCAATGTGAAATAAGGAGATAGAAATCTAGCAAGATGGTGGCAACTACAACTAGGACTCCAAATGACATACACTTTGGATGAGACTGTTAACAAAGGTTATTTCTTGGCAAAAGAAGATGAAAGTTGGCTCTGGCACAAATGGATGGGACACATAAATTTTGACAACCTTGTCAGAATTAGTAAAAAGGACTCTGTGAGAGAATGCCACAGATTTAAAAACCAACCAACACCTCGTGTAAGCATGGCAAACAAATAAGAGTTGAATTTAAAACCAAGGAACACTCCATGTCAAAACCATTAGAGTTGGTGTATCCTAATTTAAGTGGATCGATGAAGACCAAAGGACTAGATGGTGAACAATACTTCATGCTAATGATTGACGATTATACCAGGATGACATCAATCACCTTTTTGAAGAAGAAATCCAAAGCTTTTGAATGTTTTAGACTCTACAAGGAAATGGCTAAAAATGAGACTGATTTGAAGATCAGATAACGGTGGGGAATTCGTATCCAAATCATTTTGACACTTTTGTAAGGAACATGGAATAAAGATACAATTCTCAGTAGCTAGGACACCACAAGAAAATGGGGTCGTCGAAAGGAAAAATAGAATAATCGAAGAGATGGCTAGAACAATGTTGAATGATTCAAAATTAAACAATAAAATTTGGGTCCAGGTAGTAGATAAAACAATGTATATTTTGAACAAAGGATTGCTTAAAAACAACTGTAATAAGCCTCTGTATGAACTATGGAAGGGAAGACCAACAAATGTCAAAAACTTTAGAGTCTTTGGAAGCAAATGCTACATTAAAAGGGAAGATCAGAAAATTGGTAAATTTGACTCCTGGGTAGACAAAGGCATTTTTGTTGGGTACTCACACAAAAGCAAAGCATATAGATGCTATATTCAAATTCACAACCATATAGTTGAACGCATCAATGTAACATTTGATGAAGTTCATGGACCAAAGGCTAAACAAGAAAGTTCTTCCTTAAGCGAACTAGAGACAAAAGAAGCATAACTAGAAAAGGTTAAAGAAGAAGCCTTGGAGGAAGAACAATCAAATGAGGGAACAATTGCTAGCCAAGAGGAGATAGGAAATGGTCAGGTGTCACCTTCGAAGACTCACAAGAGATGGTATCAAAGGAACCATCCTTCAGACCAAATCCTTGGGGACATCAATGAAGGCATAGGAACCAAAAGAAATCGACAGATACGCATGCCAAAATAAGCACATCCTATGTTCTTATCGACATATGAGCCTAGCAATTTTGAAGAAGCCAATCATGATGAAAATTGGATAGTAGCAATGAATGAAGAATTTGATTAGATTGAAAAGAATGGCACATGGGAATTGGTTCCATGACCAAAAGACAAAAATGTCATTGGAACATAATGGGTCTTCAGGGACACGTTGAATGAGGATGGACAGGTTACCAGGAACAAGGCAATATTGGTCTGTAAAGGATATGCATAGGGTGAGGGAATGGACTTCGAAGAGACATTTGCACCCGTCGCTAGAATGGAAGTCATCATGATGTTTTTGGCCTATGCTTGTTTGAGAAAGATCATGGTGTATTAGATGGATGAAAAGTTGACATTCCTTAACAGAGAACTAGAAGAAGAGGGATACATAGAACAACCTAAAGGATTTATGCTTACTGACAAAAGGGATTATGTTTGTAGGTTGAAGAAGGCTTTATATGGTCTCCTAGAGCTTGGTATGCCCGTCTAGACAGGGACTTGCAGAAACAAGGCTTCAAAAGAGGAAATGTTGATAACAACCTTTATGTGAAGATTGAACAAGACAATTTGACCATCATCAAAGTATATGTGGATGACATCATCTTTGGCAACAATGATGACATGTTAAGTAAGAAGTTTGCATCAAACATGCAGAGTGAGTTTGAGATGTCATTGCTTGGTGAGTTGACTTTCTTCAAGATGACAAGGGCATATTCATTTGTCAAACTAAGTATATTAAAGAAATGTTGAAAATGTTTCAAATGGAAGACAAAAAACCTATGTTGCACGGGTTCCCGAACTCGAGGGTGGGGTTCTCGAATCCGTCTCGGGTTCTCATCCCCAAATATCAGATACGAGTTCGGGTGCTTCTGAGAAGAACCCATAAGAACCGGGTTCTTCATTAAAAAATTTTGGGTTCTTTTGTCTTGATGGGTACGGAGAACCCTGATTATGGGTACTTGGAACCCCAAAATCAGGTTCTTTTGGGTTCTTTGGGGTTCATTTTAGTTTTTATTTTTTTTTTTAATTTTTAGTTAATTTAATGGGCTTCCACTAATATTCTAAGTATAGCTAGTTCTTCATCTTGTGAAAGGAATTGGAGTACTTATGCCTTTATCCATTTAGTAAAGAGAAATATGTTGGGCTCAAAGAAGGCAGAGAATTTAGTGTACATTCATAGCACACTTTGTCTCATATCTCGAAAAGACCCTGGATACAAGGAGGGTCCTTTCAAGAGATGTGACCAATACACAAACGATGCTATGTGTGTGGACGAGGAGATACAACTAGATGGCCTTATTGAACTACCCCCAGTTTCTATGGATGAGCAAGAGCCTCAAGATGAGAGCAATTCCTACCTAGAGAGCATGCTAAGTGAAGATCTGAGTGATGTAGATGACATGGCTTGAGGAAACCATTGTTCACTATTAACTATTTTTATTTTAGTATTTTAAAATTTCCTAGTTTTTGTTTGGAGATGCCTTAAGACAAATTTTGAATGTAGTATGACAATGGACATATATCATGATTCTTATTAATATGTAAACTCCAATTTGCACTTGATATCAAACTAGAAATTTTGAAATTTCATTGTGAATGTTGAATGTTCAATGATGTGCATGTTTAAATATTTAAAAGTTTAAATCATAAAATATTTAGTTTTCCTTGTTTAAGTGAAATATACATTCTTATATATTATAATTTATAAATATAATATATATAATTATATATATATAATATATATATAAAACCCCCGACGAACCCACGCAACCTGTTTCAAAAAATGAAGTACCCATCCCTGAACCCACTTTTCCTGGCAACATAGCAAAAAACTAATTAACACTCCAATGTTGACTTGTTGCAAGCTGAGCATGGATGAGATATCTAGGGATGCAGACCAAAGACTGTATAGATCAATGATTGGTAGCCTATTGTATGTAACAACTTCAAGCCTAGATGTGATATAGGTAGTTGGACTAGTAGCACATTTCTAAGTAGCACCAAAAGAGTCCAATGTTGTTGCACTGAAGAGAATTTTTTGATACCTCAAGGGAACAACAAATTTTGGCCTGTGGCATCCAAAAGGAAATGACTTAACTATCACTGCTTATACAGATGCAGATTGGGTAGGCAGTGTTGATGATTGTAAAAGCACTAGTGGAGCAGCCTTTTATTTAGGTGATTGTCTTGTATCATGGTTGAACAAGAAGCAGTCTTCAGTCTCCTTATCCACAACAGAAACATAATAACATAATACATAACAACATCAACATGTTGTACTCAGGTCATCTGGATGAAACAAACGTTGCAGGATCTTTACGTGAAGTTTGTTGAGCTCATTCCAATGTTCTGCGTCAACACCAGTGCCATAGGCATCTCCAAGAATCTTGTCATGTATTAAAAAACAAAACACATTCCTATCAAGTATCACTTTGTTCGAGAACAATTTGCAGAAGGAATAAAGGTGGAATATATTGGGACAAGGGAGCGAATAGCTGACATCTTCACCAAACCTTTACTGCGATAAACTTTTGAGTATCTTCAGCAGAAGCTTGGGATTCTTCCAGGTTCACATTGATGTCCATTTCATCCAGCCCAACAGATAGGGGGAGCAGAGTCAGGTTGCAAGTAAAAAATAGCAGGCAAATTGTCAGGGGGAGTCACTCTTTGCCCGATTTCTACAAAGAAGTGAAAGAATGTACTAATCATTGCCTCTGAAATGCATCGAAAAGTCAATGAATTATTTTATTGGATTAAAATCAGGAATCCGACATCTGAAGGTTAGCTAAAGAGTCCAGTAGGGATTAAAAAATGTATCATACGGTTGGTCATTTCCTTGCGGAATGTCAGGGAAAGCACCAGCACTAAGCATGAAAGAGATTCATGGCAACTCATAGAAGAGGATCAAGAAAAAATGAACTTATACACTCTTGGTCAGGATCATTCTTGTATGCCAGATCAGATATTTGATAGTTGTAGGAGTTGATGTATAAAATGGCCAGTTTGAGGAGGAAAATGAACAACATTTGAACTCTTGGGAAGCAATAGCGAAAGAAAAGAGGAAGCAATCCCTAAGCCACCCAGATTCCAGCCTTAAAGGTGGTGAGTATGTTCTGTCGAAAGTTATTTTCTTGGACCTTGGTATTTTGTCTACAAAGTCAGCTGGGTCAGAACTTTTGGCTTTCAGTTTCGAAAGGTTCTGACCACAGTATTATCCTTTTACTAGTCTCATCTTTTCAGTATGGCAAACTATGTATTCAGGTTATGTTGGGGACATTTTGGTTACAGATGCCGTACTGGCCAGGCATTTAGCTGTCTCCTATGAGAGTTAGTGAATTCAAGGTGCCTTAGTCTATCAAAGAAATAAGCTGTCCACAATTTGCATGCATCTTGTCAGATAATCTATAACCCAAGGTCAGGATGGCCCAACAAAGCTCTTATGACTCATTAAAGTGGCTCAGTTAGCATAAGAGAGCATTGTACAACTACATGCATAAATTCAGTGAGCATGGGACACACAACCTGATACTGAAACTGTCAGTGTGGGTTTGGTCTAGTAGCCAAGATTTCCCCCACTAACGGGTGCCTAATCGATTGAAATAGCACATGTAGCACAGCATAATATTTTACTGCTGGAATCACCATTAAGAAGAGCAATAGTGGACCCTGCTTTGGGCCCGTATCCTGGCTTACTTCGTGGGAATGAAATAAGGTCCTTTAGTTGGGTAGCTGAATCCTGCCTGAATGATAGAGCTAGTACCTAGCCCATGAGCCCTTATACATCATATTTATAAAGATATGTTGCTTCATCTTTACAGAATCATCTGTAAATCTGTCCCTGTCACAGTTGGTGGGTGCATAAATCTATTTTAGGAAGATGCTGCTTCAAAATCTTGGTTTCTGTGATATGGGTGCCTTTGCAAGCCCAAACCTGGTCTGCTTCAACAACATAATATACAAGAACCCTTGAGCAATATGCATACATGATTATTATAACATACGAAATTCATGTGACAATTCACTGAATCGATCATTCTGTCTAATCCTGACCATGTGTGTTTTTATCAGAATGTGCAAAACCAAATGATGCCTTCTAAGATCTCCATATATGGACATTAGTGATGAGAAAATGAATAGCTGGTGCCTGGCTACAACTTATGGCTAATAGCCAGTTTAAATCATCATCCACTTGAATTATCATCACCAGTAATCTCCACAAGAACAAATTCCACCCCTAAAATGATGGAACCGATTGGTATCTCTAACAAAAATTTCTCGCCCTACAAACCTGGAGATAAACTTGGTGGTAGTGTGGCAATCACCACACATCCGAAGGTTATTTATAACCCGAATAGGTGTCCCCGGGCATATATTTATAAGTCCAAAAATAATAGCAAGCTTCTCACTGTGGCCGTAGAGAACGAGTCCCTTATCTTCCTCTTCCACATCTTGTAGCACAAAATTCATGTTGGGTGCATACCCTGCATCCTTCATTTGCCCAGCCAAGCTCTCCAACATAGCATAGATCACCTCTGTTTGTGGATGTGATTTGTCTCCTACATAGAAAGCATGCACCTTATTATCTACCTCAATCCAACTGCATCCTGGATTCTTTATCAACCCCCTATCTCTCATCATTTTTCTTATTTTTGCAACGTCATCCCCTCTACCAGCCGTAGCATAGATATTTGACATCAGTACATAATTTCCAGCATTTTGGGGTTCAAGAACAAAAAGACGTTCTGCCACACGCTCTGCTAACTCTATATTGCCATGCATTCTGCAGGCACCAAGTAAAGCTCCCAAAACACATGCATCAGGTTCAAGTGGCATCTTGTTGATAAAGTGTTGTGCCTCGCTCAGACATCCAGATCGACCAAGAAGATCGACCATGCAGGCATAGTGCTCCACAGTAGGCATAATGCCATAATCGTGACTCATGCTCCTGAAATACTGCCAACCTTCATTCACCAGGCCAGCATGGCTGCAAGCAGAGAGAACACTAGTCAAAGTGATGCCATCCGGTGTTATTCTTGCTTTTTGCATTTCATAAAAGAGTTTGAGAGTTTCCTCACCGTGCCCATGCATAGCATGTCCTGAAATTATTGCATTCCACAAAGCCACATCTCTCTGAGGAATTCTGTCAAACACTTGGTGAGCATTGATTATATTTCCACATTTTGCATACATAACTACAAGAGCACTGCCCACAACAGCATCGGACTCTAAGCCACCTCTGACTATGAACCCATGGATTTCCTTGCCTTGTTGCAGAGAGGTCAAATTGGTGCATACAGCAAGAACACTCATAACAGTGACCGAATTTGGTTTCATACCTGACAACTGCATTTTATACATGAGCATCAAGGCCTCGTCACCGAGCCCATTCTGCGCATAACCCGCAATCATGGAATTCCATGTGACCACATCTCTGCGAGACATTTTGTCAAAAACATGGCGTGCATTTTCTATACTTCTACATTTGGCATACATGTCTACAAGAGCACTTCCTACAAAAACATCCGACTCAAATCCACTACTTCTAATATAATCATGAATCCTTTTTCCCTGTTCCAAGTCTGCTAACTTCGCACATGCGGGAAGAATACTAGAGACCGTAACGGAGTCCGCCTTCATGCCGGTCAATTGCATTTGTGAAAAAAGTTTCAAAGACTCAAACCCCTGGCCATTTTGCACATAACCCGCAATTATTGCGTTCCATGAAACCACATCTCTTTCAGGCATTTTGTCAAACACTGTCCGTGCATCCTTTACACTCCTGCATTTAGCATACATGTCTATAAGCGCATTTCCTACAAAAATGTCTTCTTCAAAAGCACAGCGAATTACATAACTGTGAACCAACTTGCCTGTTTGCAGGGCTACTAGACCGGCGCAAGCCTTGAGAACGCTTGGAAAAACAAAAATGTCAAGCTGCATCCCTGTGCATCTCAATTCAGAGAATAAACCCATCGTCCTCTCCCAAACCCTGTGCTTCGCATATCCTCCGATCAGTGCATTCCATGAAAACATGTTTCGTTCAGGCAATTCGTCGAACACATGACGTGCATCCTCAATGCTACCGCACTTGACATACATAATTTCAAGTTTGGTTTCTAGGAAAGTGTTTTTTTCTTCAATCCCTCTTGTGAGCAGGTGGGCATGGATTCTCTTGCCTTCCGCCAGAGCTTTCGCGCTGGCGCATGAATCTAAGAGATGGGTATAACTATGACAGTCAATTCCAACGCCTGTCATGTCCATATCACGCAGAATGTCAAATGCCTCCTTCAATCGGTTCTTCTGACAAAGTGTTTGAATGTCTTGCGATTCCGCCATTCGATTCATAATGGGTTTCTCAGTGGTAATAGAAATGCTCACTCTGCAGAGTTTATGGAGAAATCCAAAAATCAAGCTCACGCAGGTTCCGTAAATTTCTGAATTCCGCCGATCAGGTAATGTTCCCAATTTTACAAAACCAGTAATGATCCTCTTGTCCGTCACTCCTGCGTGACGGACCATTTTTTAAGGAATTGGGAATGAAAATTGTATTGGAGATCACACTACAGATTGGGATTTCTTCTTCACTTGCTCCATTGTTTTCCCCTCCCATGGAGAAACAAACCAACCATTGCATTCCGTCTTGGTTGCGGTTTATTGATAAACTGGAATCATTGCAGTGTTCAATGTTTGGAACCAATTAATGCTAAATTTTTTGAACCATTCCTCAAATTCCAACAACTAAAACTTCAATATAATTACAATTCACTTATTAAAGATTTTTAATTTATTTATTAAATTGTAACCCAACATAAAAACACATTAAAACTCTATAAATTGTGTGCC
>APFE030832376.1:0-11137 GCA_000404065.3 Pinus taeda
AGGGGATAATTTAATAAATAATGCAATAAGCTAATTTTAAACTTACTTTAAGTAAGTATGATATTTATTTTATTTACCTAATTTATCTTGGTCCTTAGTTATAATGATAAATATGAAGGAATGCTAGTATATACTTACATATTATTATTATTAATAGTTATACATAGTGGTTATTTATTATTTATTTTATCACTATATATTAGTGTTGATATATTATACATTACTATATATTAATATTTTGACTTTTTTCCCGTTTATTTTAACTATTTTTATTAACATTTCTTCATTAAAATATAGTTATATATATTGGTATATATATTAATAAATAGTGTAATAAACTAATTTTTAAACTAACTTCACGCAAATAGGGTATTTATTTACCTTATTCATCCTAATTCCGTAAATATAATATTAAATATTAAGGAGAAAGATTGTGATATATTATTAATTTTAATAAATGAATTATTAGTTTGTTTTATTTTTTACTAGTTTTACTTATTTCAGCAAATAAAATAGTAAATATTAGGAATATTAATAACATTGAGAATAATAATAATTTATCAGGGTCTTTGGGTCAAAATTAGAGGTTATTCGATTTTAGCTGTTGGAATCTCTGCTATTTAATGCGTTAGACTATATCTGTCTCTTCAGCTTGTCCTGATGATGAACCACACTAGTTCGTTCGAAATGCGTGCAAAGGTCTTTCTCTATGTAATTTACCCAGAAATTCTTCGTATAACTATGATGGATCGTATAACTATGATGGATCACAGAAACCTCAATTATACAATTTTTTAATTTTTTTTTTTTTTAGTTTTGAATCTAAAATTTGATAGCTTCACATAAATTTATTAATTTATATTTAAAATAATGTGATAATACATTTACAGTTGAAATCAATTTAATTTATTTTAAATTAAATATATTCCAAATCTTATTATATATTTGGAATTGAAATTAATTTAATTTAAATACTAATCTAAAGCATTTAACATTTTTATATAATATTAACATAATATTCTATTAAACATTTAGAATTGAAGTTAATTTAACTTGATTACAATTGAAGTTAATTTAACTTGATTTTTAGTTTGAAGTATAATAATAAGTTTAACCTTCTGGTCATCTCGAGAGACATAAAACTCTATTAATTAAATTTTAATATTTCTATTGATTATTTTTTCCCTATCAATTTCATATATATAATGCTTATATTATTAAATTCGCATTTCCTAAAATATAGTTAAAATCCTACGAACAACCATAAGTGGACGTGCCAAAATTTGCAATCAAAAGAACACAATCCATACAGAAAGGCCATATCGCAGACTCATTAAATGAGTGACAGACTCGCTCGTGCGTCTTGTTGCCCACGACGTTTGCCATAACATTAATTCATACTAATATTAATATGACTATTAATATTAATATTCAATGTCCAGGCTAATATGCTTATTAATATTAATATTAAAATTCTTAAAACAACAATTAATTCTTGATGAAAAGAGATCTTGGGGTATTGCCAGAATCCCTAGAATCCCTTTTCATGTAAAAATTTTGAACCTGGGCCTGTGGGTTACGGAAACGCTTTCGGCTTTAAACATAATACAACACACAGAAATACCTCCGACTCTATAAACATCGGTGATCGCATGCACTTTCCAACCGTCTCCGATTCGGTATAAATCTCCACTTCTCCGATCCGATTACATTCGCCACAGTTCCGATCCGACTTCGAAATCAGAAATTGGCATTTCAATGTGCGCTCACACTTTTGGACTCTTCACAATGTTCGATCCGATCGCTGTTCAATTTAGAACGCCATCGGTTCCTGGTAGTGATCAAACTCGCAACACAGAATTTACTCAATTATAAAACGCCCATAAGCGTACACAACATACACTGGAACATGCTTCTATTTCTTATACAGAATAGTTACATAGTAAGGACTAAGGACTTCCAACGTTAGAAACGAGCTCACGCTCGACTACATTTTTTCACTCAGTTTTTAGTCACCAACAGATATATATCACACCCTATTACATTACATTTATATAAGACCCATTAAGTGGAAAGGATCGATCAAATCTTTTCCTTATTTTTCTTCAAAGCTCTCCAAAATACATGCATAGCTGCTATGTTAACAATATGAAGTCTATCTGAGATCCACTTTAAATTTGTTTTAAAACAGATTTCCCTTCTTTTCTCCTTCAATTCAGCTTCTCTGATCCACATACTCATCGCTTTTCTCTGATCAATTCTCAATCCATAAATCGCTGAGACTCATCAAATGTCACTTTGTTGACCGACCGTGAGCTTAAATCGATTCCAGATTACCCAATTCGGAAATCCGACAGATATGGGCAGAGTAAAAAAAAATTGACTTCAAATTGGGAATCTGCAATTGAATTAAGCATGGCGTTGACAGAGACCCTCCCAATGTCACTTTGTCCCGATGGAGATCGTACTCCCCCTGCATCTTGCTGCCATCGTCATTCTGGGCCATGAGGCACCTCCAACTCACTCACACTAATATTCAATTATATATCGCCATTGCTCGCATTTATAATTGGTGGCAGAATTGTCTGTCGCAACATCATCAATTTCATTCTTAGCTTATTAGCATAATCGTTAACATGGTGGCCTCCAAGTTCGATTTCATCTTCTTGATCATCCTCTCACTGCAACTCTCTGCTGCACTATTGGTGTGTAATGGAATGTCTATGACCCTTCACAGGAGAAGGTCTTTGAGAGGAGGGATGAGAGTGAAAGAGCCTCTCTACTATAACGTCAGCGAGTACGACTATTACATGGAATTATCTGTGGGCACTCCTCCGCAGGATTTACCGGTGGTCATGGACACTTGCAGGATTTACTATGTTAAACATTTATTAGAATGTTTCTAATTTATAAGTTATAATTATTAATTAATTTAAGTTAATAATAATAATTGACAAGAAGTTTACTAGGAGTTGATAATTTATTCTTTTCAAGGGTGTGCAAGACTCTAAGTGGTTCCTTCTTAGAAAGGCCAACTATTAGAATCACATCTATAGATATTAGTGTGTGTGCCTTAAGCGATTATAGAAATGTAATGTCCCAATTTCCTATAAGCATGTGGCATTTGTCCAATCTACTCTTTCCAATGACCCAAATGGTGTTGATTGCCTTCCTCTTTTATCAAAGTGGTGGAAAACAAATGTAGTCTCATCCCCTACTTACAACCATAAGGCTTGAATTTTCAATATCCATTCATTTTCTTTGTAAAGGTGAATGTTCTTCTAGGCTTTCTCTAATTATTGTAATGCATTCTTTTATTGATATGATATGTGGCCCTAACCTTCCTCATTGAGCCAATGTTGAAGCTTAGACTCTAGTTCTAAAAAGGCATTGAATTTCTCTCTTCTTCCTTTCTTTGTTCCAAGAGATCAACACATCTTTTTGAGATTTGCAAGGAATTGGAGGGAATGGAATTATTTTGAGAATGGATCCTTAGGTCTTTAGCTCCCCTTGGTCACTTCAGAAATCAAGAGGGGCCCTTAAAATGTTGAGTTTAATTTGAAGGCATTGAGGGGTTATCCCAAGAAGGGGCTAGTTCTAGCACTATGGGACTATGGTTTGAATCCCTTATGGATAAAACCCACTACCAAGAAAGGTTTAGAGATAAGAAATATTTGAAGTCTTTTTTCCCATCCCTACCTCCCTTATATGCATATTTCTAAACCCATTATTATATATATTTTCCATCTCTATTGTAAATACAAAGGTTCTAGTCATATTGAAAATAAAATAAAAAATATTTTTTGATGAACTTATTGAAGAAACCCATGGTTACTATGAAGTTTCATACTCTTATACTTTGAGGATTTTCTCTTATGCATCTTAAAATTAAGGAAAATAAAAGAAAATTATCATATACAAATATGTTTTATAATAAAATTTGTTCTATATAATTGAAACTAAAGTATTTAAATATTATGATTAATGATAAATAATTATTTAAAAGAAATTAAATTGCATAATTAGAGTATATTTAATTAATTCCTTATATATATATATATATATATCATTAAATATATTATATATATATAGATGGGAGGATCTATATAAATTTGACTAAACCCTTCCATAAAATCACAAAAGAAGATATTTGGTAGATTAAGTGATATTTTATTTTTTATGTATAAGCAATTATTGTCATGTACTTTTTTCCATGGAAAAAATACTAGAAATTTTATTCATAAAGAGCAAACTCAAATGGTAGATGTCTAGAAATTATTCAAATTTTACCATTACAAAGGTGTAGTTTCAATAAGAAAATATTCACTTGCAAATTTGCAATTCCGAAGTTATTTTTCAAACAATTCTATACTTGGATCTATAACTAACTATAAATAAGTATTTAGATAAATTAAATTACATAATTAGAGTATGAATGTAACAAAACTATATATTTTCAATAGGATCTACCTAACTAAATGGAGTGAACCCTTCAATAAAATGATTAAAAAGAAAAAGCAAAAAAAAGTTAGTAAATTAATTCATATTTTATTCTTAATACATTTGATGTATAAAAAATTACAATCATGTACTTATTTTTCAGGGAAATAACTTAGCAATTGTTATCTATAAAAACGAAATTGAGAGAGTAATTAGATTTTACCTTTATAGGCTTGTAGCTTTAGTTAGAAAACTATCACCTACAATTCCAAAGTTATTTTTCAAACAATTTTATACTATGATATATGGAATTGAAGCAATATATATAGTTCTCATCAAAATTTTCAAGAAAATATATAGTCTTGTGGAAAAAATTAGTTGTTTTTCCAATAAGAACTTAATCTAGATATAGATGAAGATAGATTGATCAGAATGCTCTAAGTGATCAAAAGAGACTTAGAACTAAGGAGCATGAACATATTCAAAGGCCTGTCTAGTTTTTTGTGAATACTCTTCCAAACCCCAATTTCCCTCTATTCTTAAATATCATAGTTACTTCATAGTTCATGTCCCTATAAACATGTGAGAAGGAAATGGGAGAGAAGAATTATTTCTATAGAAATTTGATAGAATTATAACTACTCAATAAATTTAATCTAAAATAAAGAGACAAAATTCTACTCTATTGATTTGCAAAATGAAATTCACAATTTAGAACAAGATGCATAGACATGCAATAAGCAAGACCAAAAATACACAATGATTTCTAGGGGAACCCAACTCAGAAAACCCCCTCAAGCCTTTTTTCCTTAATCAATTGAATTGAGAATGTATTACAATTGCTAGCTCTAGCTCTCATCTCAACCTATAAAATAATAACTATTCTCCTCCTCAATGAATAATTTCTTGCCAACACTTAGCCAAATATTTTCTTACCAAGGCTCTGATTTCCTTGCAAAATTATTGAAGAAAATAGCCCTATACTTTGGGAATTTCCTCCAAATTGATTCCACAATTCCCAAGGGTTGATCATTAATTGCATGCAACACTTGTACACTCAAGACTAGTCTACAACTAATGTTACACTCCCTTGTCATCTCCACTTCAGCTAAGGAACTCAAATTCTCTACATGCACTAGCTATTTTAGGCTAATTAATTAGTTAACTAAAAAATCTCTAAGTTAGACTGCTAGCCCACTGTACAACTAACCTTCAACTTACTCTAACAATAATTAGAGGTGAGTTAACTGAATACAACTAAAAATAACTAATCTAGATTACTAAAATTTAGAAATCACACAAATAAATTTACTCAGTAAACTTGGCGACAAAATCCATGTCACACTCCAAAATTCATGTCACACTCCTTGACATATTCGAGGTTGTTGATCATGTGGAAATTCAATTTACTCAACTTGACTAAGGATAAAGTCAAATTGAGCCTTTCTTGTTACATTTTTTCAACACCCCCTCTTCGAAAGAAAGGGATTTTCCATCACTCTTCATAATGCCTTTGTCAATATGTTAGCATCTTGCTGCTGAGCTGTAATATATTATAGAAAAATAATTCTCTTATGCACACAATCCCAAAAATGATGATACCATATATCAATGTGCTTGGACCTGTCATGAAATACCAGATTCTCAGAGAGCTTAATGCGACTCTTATTATCACAATATACCAATGTTGGATCCATGTCCTAAGTAAATAGTCCCACAAGTATTTTCCTTATCTATATTGCTTCACATGTTGCTTGATTTGCAACCATGTATTCAACTTTTGCTAAGCTGAGCTCTACACACCTATAATTCCTGTTGTATGAGGAAATAGTTACGAATCCAACACTGAAGATAGCACCTGATGTAATTTTCCTATCGGATGGACTTTCTTCCCAATCTACATTAGTGAAGCCTTGTAGCTTCACTCCCTTTATTTGATTGTACCATAATCCATATAGGGCAATGCCTCTAAGGCACCATAACACATGATTTTCTCCCTTCCAATATAATTTGATAAGACTCACCATAGTTTAGCTAAGTTGGTTGACTGCATAGCATATGTCAGGTCATGTGTTCACAAGATACATTAATGAACCCATAAGCTGCCTATAATTGGTAGCATCAACTTCCTCATTTGAACAAGCATAGTCCTTCCTACACTTTGTAGCTAGAGGTGTGTCCACGGGCTTACAATTATCCGTGTGAAATCTCTAAAGTATCTCGATAGCATATTTTCCTTTAGGCACAAAAAAATCACCATCATCCTACCATACATCCATCCCAAGGAAGTAACACATGAGGACCATGTCTTTCATCTCAGATTCCCTTGCAAGGTCCTCTTTGCAAGAGAGGATCAGCTCATCCTCATCAATCAATATTAAATCATCAACATATAAAACAAAATTAAGAAACTTACCATTTATGAGAGTATGATAGAGGTTCACATCTAGTTCACTTTTGGTGAAGCCTAATTCTATGAGATAACTATCAATATGAGTGTACCATGCTCATGATGCCTTTTTGAGACCATACAATGCTCTCTTCAGTTTTCACACATGCAACCCTCAATTGTATATCTCAAATCATTTTGGGTACTCTATGTAAATGTCCTCCTCAACAACATCATTAAGAAAGGAAAACTTCACATCCATCTCGTGGAGTTTCCATGCCATATGCATAGCCAATGCTACAATGGATCTGATTAACGAATATCTTGCAACTGGTGGAATTGTTTCCTCATACTACACTCCCTCTTTCTTAGAGAATACTTTGGCCACAAATCTATCCTGCCATTTATCGATGCTCCTATTCACTGCATGCTTCACTTTCTAGATCAATATTGAACCAACCACTAATTTCCCTTCTTGCCTTGGCACCACCTCCCATACACTATTCCGCATGATGGATTTGTATTCTTCCACCATGGCATCAACCCAAACAGATTGAGCAATTGCTTCCTCAAATGAGAAGCCTTTGTCTCAATGAGTTATGTCATGAGATCCATGTACCTAGTTTAGCTATTAAGTGACCTCCTCTGCCTACACTATGATGTGGGGGCTTCGAAATTTTCTTGTGCATCCTACAAGAATATAATCATCTTCTCTGGTTCTATTTCCCTCTTCTCTAAAAGATTTTGGTTGAGTGGGTAACTCCCAAACATATTTTCAAGGATACAAGGAAAACTATTACCTTGGTCTACAAGGAGTGAGTATTGGTGGAAAATCTTTAACACTTCCCTCCAATGTATCCATAATTGACATTAATGGCAACGATGGAACTATCATAGATTCCGGTACTACTTACACTCAACTTCCCCAGGAAGTCTTTGACTAGATTGCAACTGAATTTGTTTCGCGCATATCCTAGTGTTAAAGGTGAAGTTGAAGGTTATGGACCATGTTACAATGTATCTAGTGTGGCCAATGCCAATATTAAATTCCCTGAGTTTGCATTCCATTTTGGTGGTAGCTTAGACATGGTACTCCCTTAGGGAAATGTTTTCATGCAGTTGGAGTCAGAAATTTACTGCTCCACATTTGAAGGATAAAATGATACTTTTCCTAACATCCCTAACGGAGCTGTTGTTATTCTAGGAAGCTATCAGTAGAGGAATTTGTATATATTGTATGACAGGGAGATGAATCATTTGGGCTTCACTCAATAGGCATGCTATAAATTCTTCTGATCCATTAATGGCATGTTGTTACACTATTAAGATCCTATTCGTATATAGTTTATCATATATATTTTATGCATTTTCTCTTGCTTTATATATTTTCAAGGTGTTTCCTCTTCATTCATATATATCCATTCTATGTATTTCCTCTTGATCCATCCATATATATAGTGTCTAGGTATTTCCTCTTGATGCATGATTTTTTCATCATATATATCCATTCTATGTATTTCCTCTTGATCCATCCATATATACAGTGTCTAGGTATTTCCTCTTGATGCATGCTTTTTTCATCGTTTATCTATATGTATATAGTGTCTAGGTATTTCCTCTTGATCCATGCTTCTTTCATGGTTTATCCAACATTTTCAATAAGAATCTCAATAAACTTCTCAAATTTCAGTGGTTTTACATATAGTGAAGTGATTTATGAAGATCTAGTCTTCTCATTTATTTTATAGTATAATTTGCAAAATTCTAGCGGTCTCCAAGTTCGATTTCATCTTCTTGATCATCCTCTCACTACAACTCTCTGTTGCACTATTGTTGTGTAATGGAATGTCTATGCCCTTTCACGTCAGGTCTTTGAGAGGAGGGATGAGAGTGAAGGAGCCTCTCTACTAAAACGCCAACACCTACAAGTATTACATGGAATTATCTGTGGGCACTCATCCGCAGGATTTACTAGTGGTCATGGATAGTGGCAGTAGTGCGGTGTGGGCAGCCTGCACCCCAACTTATACATGTACTCTGGATCCATCATCGTTTTTCTTCCCAACAAGTCATTGTCTGCTCTTCATGTACATTGTGCAGATCCAAAATGCAGAGATGCGGTGAAGAAGGGGGCATCTTGAGGACTTGCCCAGACAAGTGCTCTGGAAAGTGTTCAGACTATTATCTCCGCTATGGCTTAGCAACCACAAACGGGTATCTACTCACTGACACCTTGACTTTTCCATGAAGAAGTGGACAAATAACTACATTGGCATTAGGATGCTCATTCAATTCAATGGGGGTTGGTGATATTGCAGGATTTGGCAGAGAAAATCTGTCTTTTCCTTCCCAGCTTAGTGCTAGCATTGACGATAAATTCGCGTATTTCCTGAACAATAAAAAAAATGGCAGCATGGTAGTGTTGGGTAATAGAGTAGTTCCCACCAATATGACTTTAAAATACACTCCTTTTCTAACTAACACCCAAACATCTTTTCAAGGAAAAACTATTACCTTGGTCTACAAGGAGTGAGTATTGGTGGAAAATCTTTAACCCTTCCCTCCAATGTATCCACAATTGATAGTAATGGCAATGGTGGAACCATCATAGATTCAGGAACTACTTACACTCTCTTTCCTGAAGCAGTCTTGGAGCTGAGTGCAGCTGAATTTGACTCTCATATTGCATATCCTAAAGACAAAGGCTATGAACTGTGTTACAATGTGTCTCGTGTGGCCGATTCCAGTATTAAATTCCCTGAGTTTGGATTCCATTTGAGTGGTGGCTTAGACATGGTAATGCCTCACATAAATGTTTTACATTTACTACGCCTCAGGATTTGGGTTAAACATTGATGCTTTTCCTACCACCCCTAATGGACTTGCTATTATTCTAGGAAGCTATCACCAAAGGAATTTGTATATATTGTATGAGAGGGAGATGAATCGTTTGGGCTTCACTCAGCTGGCGTGCTAGAAATTCTTCTGATCCATTAATGGTCTACTCCTACCACTGTTTATGTATTTTCTCTTGATCTTTATATAGTCCAGGTGTTTCCTCTTCATTCATTTATATCTATTCATATTTTCTCTTGATCCATCGATATGCAGTGTCGTATTTCCTCTTGATCCGTGTTTCTTTCATGGTTTATCTATATATACCGTCTACTTATGTCCTTTTGATCTATGTTTCTCGTTTATGGTTTATTCAACCTTTTGAATGTGAATCTCAATAAACTTCTCAATCCATGCTTTTTTCATGGTTTATCGAACATTTTGAATAAGAACCTCAATACACTTCTCAAATTTCAATAGTTTCACATATAGTGAAGTGATTTATGAAAATCCAGTTTTCTGGTTTATTTTTATAATATAATTTGCAAAATTTAGTAGCAAGCAAATATTTTATTTATCAAAAAAATATAGAATTTTTACAGCAAAAAAGAAGAATTTCCACAAAGAAATAAAAAAATGTGTATAAATTATAAATTATGAGTATGTTTTAAGTACTATATCAAACATTATTTTGATTTTCCAACAGTACTATGGTAGACATTTAATGAAAATGTTCTCTAATTTAAACTTTATTAAATATTAATTAATTTAAATTAATAATAATAATAATAATAATAATAATAGTAATTGACAAGAACTTCACTAGGAGTTGGATTTATTCTTTTGGATGTTATGCAAGACTCTAAGTGGTTCTTCCTTAGAAATACCAACTATTAGAATCACATCTATGAGAATTAGTGTGTCTGCCTTGAATATATTCTAGAACTATAGGGTCCTAATTTCCTTGAAGCATGTGGCCTTTGTCCCATCTACTCTCTCAATGACCCAAATGGTGTTAATGGTCTTCCTCCTTTTTCAAATTGGTGGAAACAAATTGTAGTTTCATCCACTACTTACAACCATAAAGCTTGAATCTTCAATATCCATATATTTCTTTGTAAAGGTGAATGTTCCTCTTCACTTTCTCTGAGTATTGTAATACATTCTTTTGTTGATATGATATATAGCCCGACCCTTCCTCATTGAGCCAATGTTCAAGCTTAGACTCTACTTCTAAAAAGGCATAACCTTTCTCTCTTCTTCCTTTCTTTGTTCAAAGAGATCAAAACATCCTTTTGAAATTTGCAAGGAATTGGAGGGGGTGCAATTCATGTGCGAATGCATCCTTATGTCTTTAGCTCCCCTTGGTCACTTCCCAAATCAAGAGGGGCCCTTCTAATGTTGAGTTTAATTTGAATTCATTGAGGGGCTATCCAATGAAGGGGCTAGTTCTAGCACTATGGGACTATGGTT
>APFE030832376.1:16915-39242 GCA_000404065.3 Pinus taeda
AAAGTAGAATTACTAACTAGCTTGTCAAAGGGGAAAGAACAAGCTTATATAGAGGTAGGAGGAGTAGATAAGACCATCCACTTGATTCATGGGATTGTCCTCATCATTAGGAAGCTTCCATGAGAGGTGGAGAACTACTTCCCTCCTTGGGAGATACGAAGCCCAACTGAACTAACTCAAACTGGAATCAGTTCATGGATAGGTTGGAAGGAACCTTCAGAAGTTTGTTTGTTAAAAACTTTACCCAACTAGGTTGGCACTAGTGCGACTCTGGGACAGAGCGCCAGCTGGCACGCCCTCTTTGGAGGATTTCCCCCAATGGCATGAGTGATACACTGTGGAACAGCGCCAATGGAGAAAGGGCTATATTTTTGGGTATTTTTCAGAAGGTGTCTTCAGGGCATATGGAGTACATACTTTAAGGGATACAATGCAAGTGTTTTCAAGTTATGTCACTTCTCACAGGTCCCGGAATAGGTCCTCCAATGTACGGGAGAAGGGGTAACACGGACGGTGACCAAATACTGTGTAACAGATGCCCCCTAAAGCATGAAGCCCGAGAGGGAGAGGGGTGAAGTGCTTTACAAGAACATGGTCGATTGAAAACACGGCCGCCGAAGAACCTGCACGAAGTACAATTGATAGCTCAAATACATGATGTACATGGTATGGGCGCAGCCATCCATAGCAGAGTACATAAAAATCTAGATCCCAGGTATGGACGCAGCCATCCGATGAGGATCAATGAATAGACTCAGGCATGGTCGCAGCCATCCAGTGAATGAGTCATGTAGTGATTATAATAATCCACAAAATGTAGCCTAGATCTCAACATACAAAATCCAGGGTCTTGCGCTCCAACTCGCCCTGAACAAAGTACAAGTTCAAGCATGTGAATATAGGAGTTGAAGTCGAAAATGCGAGAACATCGTCTGATTACCATCCAATGATGAAAAATGTTAATAGACGCAAGAGGTACCACCAATAATGACAATGATCCTCAAGGGACTATAGGTACAATCCACAACGTGCGAATCAATGAGCCGGTGTCGAACACCTATAGAATCATCCGATCAGAGGCCAATGATGAAAACCTCGCGTCGAACACGAAGAACCTGCCATTGAGGCATGCAGGCTCCAAGGTACCTGAAGGGAGTCTCTAATTCAACTTCCTGGATAATGAGCTGAAGTCGACAGGAAGTGACCTTGATCGAAGGTGGGCCATAATGTTTCCCACATCATCGACACGAGACAGAGAAGGATAAAATGTTTTGTGTGAAGTATCAGAGGGAGGTTCAGTATCCTGCAGAGGTCAACTTCTCTTGAACATGTCGGTGGCACGACAGTGGATTTGGCAGTATTTGACTTCAAATGGTCAGGGGTCATGGTGACAAGGCGATGAGCAGATGAATGGTCAAATAAGATAACCCAAACCCACGAAGGCAAGTGTGAAAAAAAATGAGATATCCCCACCCAGACACAAATGCAGACGAGTGCCATGATCAAGAGCGACATACTGTTGATACGACAATGATTACAGTTCCTTTATTCCCCCACTGTTTCTGGCGAGTACCCCGGTTATTTTTGGATGACAAGCTTGACGGGGATAGCATATGCTTGAGAGGCGTCATTTCGACGGAATCCGATGTCATTAAGTTTTTAACGAGCCTGACAAAGGAAGAACTCGATGTCTTTTCATATTTAGAGAGTTTGAAAGGACAGCGGAAAGGAAAATCCAGGGGTGTCCTTTTTCGTAAAGTTGTGTCTCTCAAGCCCGAAAAAGTATAAAACCATGCTCGAAAGAACCGCCCGATCATTACGACCGAGGAGTAATTTTCATAAGTAGTGACTCTGATCTGAAAAAGTAAAAAAGCGATCAAAACCACGTCGCTTCGTGACCGTTAACGAACCGGAAACGACAAGGGCCCGACAATCTTTTCGTTTTTAAACGGTCGGAAAAGGGTTTAAAGACGACCACCTCTCATGTTCGTTTAACGAGTCGACAGCACCAACTCCCCATTATTTTCACGTTTAAAGAGTCAGAAAAGAGCAAAAGATGACTCCAAAGTGACTTTTTCGTGTATTTACCGAGTCCGAAAAAGTATAAAATACAACTCGTTTTGCCATGAAAGATGCATAAACACCTGTCGCTGCACAAAAAATCGGCGTAAAACCCATTTTCGACATAAATATTCATAAAATGACTTTTTAAAGCCTATTTAGGGTCAAAAAGCTATAAACTAGTGAAAATGGTAAAATAAAAATTACCTTTCACTTTTTACCTTTGGAGAGTGACATTAGGGATTTTTGGAGTGCGACCTTCAGTTGGCGATTGCGACCAATCCAGTGGACCATTTCAAGCGCCAAGTAAGCGGTCTTGTCCTTAGCTCCATTTTCATCCATTTAGAATTTGTTTTTTGTTGCATTTTCATTTCCTATGGGGAAGATTTTAATTTTAGGGGTTGCGCCCATTGGCGCGGGTTTCGGGCACGGACCCACGCAAATGGGGCAAGTTTCCCATAGGGCGCACGTCCATGGGCGCGACTGTTTTAGAAACAGTCTCGCCAATGGCCGCGCGCATTTTTTGGTCAACTTCAACAAATTCAAACCCTATTTTCCTACAATTTCAAGTTACATGAGAGTCTAATGCATTACTTTGGGTTGTATTTGCAGGGAAATCCACAAAATGGTGATTGTCTGGAAGGAATGGGAACATGACCAAGTGGACACATTGGCCCTAGCTGATGAGGATTACATGGAAGCTCTCAGAGCGTGTGGGCTCAAAAAATACTTCATGCTATCCTATTTACGAGCTCAGCCAGAGCTCCTGCAGTACTTGATCGACTTATGGGACGTAGAGGAATAAGAGTTCCGGATACGGGATCAGGTGCTGGAGTTAGACGTGTCTGATGTCTACTTCTTGACTGGATTGTCGCGACGAGGGCCGGTGCTTCGATTGACTGGGAGCAGGCCATCTAGAGGGAAGATGGATGAGGTGAAGGCTCGAGTTTGCCAGGAGGAAAAATATGGGTAGGGCAGTTCAAAGGTGGATATCCCCACTGTTCAAGACCTGACACTGAGAGCATTGTTATTCACCTTTACACGAGCTTCGGGGGAACAAGCGCCCCACGAAGCTATGAAGAACCACTTGTTATTAGCAATGGAGTGCTTTAGCCCGACGATCTTCAATTGGGCGTCAGCTGTGACGACCAATATGAAGAGGCAGCTGACAAAGGCCAAGCGGGGCAAGCTGCAACAGTTCGGGTATGGTTCCATCTTCGTGACGTTCTTCTTGGAACGTATGCCAAGCTTCTAGGGCCAAGGGGCCTTTGTAGCAGACCGAGCACCTCGAGAGCCGAGGATGGCTCGATGGGCAGCACTGATGCCGAGGGGTGGTGGCGGCCAACAGATGTCCTTCAGACTGGAGTTCTACAGGTGGCTTCGCCCGCCAATTGATCATGGTGGAAGACTGGCCGTATGCGGGGACAGACTTCACTGGAGACCCTGACCTTCCCTTACCGGATGGAGAGGACCAGGACGAGGAGATTGGTACATCCTCATTTTTTTGATTTTGTATTTTTATGATTTTTTTTGTTAGTACATGCTTTTCCTAATGACCTTTGTATGCATATGCAGATGTCAGCCCAGAGCGTCCAGCTGGCCTGTCTCCTGTTGCGAGGAGACATCCAGTAGCAGCAGCAGCAAGAGCAGATCCTCAGGAGGAGGGCAGTGACAGAGGGGAGCTTATCCAAAACCTCGAGGCTATCACTCGAGGGATTCCAGATTATGCTCGGCTAGCGGATGTCCCGCTAGCGTACCAGAGGCACACAATAGGGGTGCCAAATCGCATCCACCAGCTCCTGAGGCATCTAGTGCGAGCTGTGACGTGCTACCATGAGCACCACCGTGACTAGATATCTAGGCTTTTCTTTTCATGCATATTTTTTGAGAGACATGTTGTCTCTGAATGTATTTAGACAAACATGTATTATTTTTTGATGATGCACGGGGTGCGAACATTTTGGACACACACACACACACATATATATATATAGATGTTTTATGGTTTATTGTACTTTTATGCTTCTTGTGTTATGTGGAATCACATGTTATGCAAATGCTTGTCCAACACATAATTAGCTAATGCATCGGTTAACGTATTAAGTCGTCTTGGAATATGTTGATAAGTAATGAAATCAAAATCCCTTTCTAATAACTTAACACGTAAATACATCCTTAAAATCCAATGATCTATGGCGGAATAATGCCCGTTGAGTTGGTGGACTACAAGTTGAGAATCCAAGTTTACAACCAATGTGCGAATGCCGAGGTTAATCGCCTCAGCTAATAATTCAATCACAGCACTATATTCGGCAACATTGTTCGTTGTACAACCTAGACAAACCCCTTGAATGTCTACTAACTCACCATGAGGATCGTAGATCACCCATGCCACAGATGACAAGCTGCGTGTACTACGGGAAGCACCATCAGCGAAACCAACGTAAGGCGACTTAGACATCTGTTCAAGAAGAAAAAGACACAATAAGCGGCAATCACGCTGACATACCAAGATAAAATATAAAAACATGCACACACAACACACTTGTTGAAAGCACACGTATGTACAAAAAGAGAGTGCCTGGACTCATGCATAGTATTTTTTCAGATATAGCCCATTTCGGGGCCTATCCAGGGGATTTCCTTCATAATAAATAAGCTCGTAGGCGCCTTTTTGCAAAACTCTTTTCACAATGTAGGGCCCATGCCACATAGGCTCGAGTTTTCCTGCCCCCAGCTTATCGTTAGCTTGATCATAGAGCAGTACTAAGTCTCCCTCAATGAAGGAGTGGGGGTTAACAATATTATCGAAGTGATTTTTCACTCGCTTCTTCTGAGATTCAATAGCTAAGGAGGCTAGACGACGAGTCTCATCCAGTCGTTCTAAGTAAAGAAGACGCTCTTCTACTGGAGTAGTATCAGGGAGCAATTCGATGACTATTTTTAATGAAGGAATCTCACACTCAATAGGAAGGGTCGCCTCCAGTCCGTAAACTAACTGAAAAGGAGTGAAACCGATGGCGTTCTTCACGGAGGTACGGTAGGCCCACAAAGCAAAGAACAACATCATATGCCAATTGGATTTATGCATGCCGACAGTTCTTTGAAGCATCGTGACCAAAACCTTGTTCACGGCTTCCACTTGACAATTTGCCTGAGGATAGTATGGGGTCGAACTATCATGCCTAAGGCCCAACTGCGTTCTTAACTCGGTCATCATGTGATTACGAAAATGTTTTCTGTGATCAGTGACAATGGCTTGGGGTACTCTGAACTGCGAAATAACATGGTTGAATAAAAACTGTGCCGCGGTGTGACCGTCTTCTGACAATGTACGCATCGCCTTGGCCCATTTCGTGAAATAATCAACAGCAACGATGATGTACCCATGCCTCCCGGCCGAGCGAGGGTTACAGGTCCCATAATCAATGCCCCATTTGGCAAAAGGCCCGACGGTTACAACGGGGTGCAGTGGAGCATGGGATGCACGCATCTTCCGTTGGTAAATCTGGCATTCATGACATGAACAGATAGCAAGAATGCAATCCTTGAAAATGGAGGGCGAGAAATAGCTGGCACAGAGGATTTTCTGTGCGGTGGCATATCCAGACATGTGACTGCGACATGCACCAGAGTGGCAGTCATTTAGAAATATCTCTGCTTCTTCGAAATTCAAACATCGGCGAAGAACAAAATCAACACCAAGACGGTACAGGGTGTCCCCAACGATGCGATATGGTTGGGCTTGATGTCGGATCTGTCAGCGAGCATCCTTGGAGGTCTCGGGACGGAAGGAGGACGCCTGCAAGTAGACAATAATATCCCCGTACTAGGGATCGAGGGTGCTAATGAGGAAGAGAGTTTCATCTGGAATGGAATCCTCTAACTGAGAGGAGGCAGTAGTGGATGGCAAAGAACACAACAGCTCAGCGAAGACAAGTGATTTCTTAGTCTTGGCAGCAGTAAATTCCAAGTCAAACTCTTGGAGGATGACTATCCACTTCGAGTATTTTCCCCCCAGCAACTGGCGTGATAGAATGTAGGTCATAGGGTTGCAATCAGAGATCACTATCGTGGTACGCAATAATATGTAATGACGGAAGCGTTGAACAGCACAAACAGCAGCGAGGGCCAACTTCTCGACATAAGCATATCGAGATTCCGTGTCTAACAAATTGCGGCTAAGGTAATAGATAACATGTTCAATGCCATTATCGTCATCCTGAACCAGAACCATACCGATGGTGGTGTTAGCAGTAGCCAGATACAATGTGTAATCACGATGATAATTCGGAGGCTGCAACAAAGGGGTAGAAACCAGAAGATTTTTAAGATGTGCAAAAGACTCCTCAGCTATGGCATCCCATCGAAATGGGGTGTCGTTCTTGAGTAACCGCGTGAAACCCTTTGCCACCTCGGCATAATTCGGGATAAATCGTCGTAAGAAATTTGCTTTACCCTGCAAACTCTGCAGTTGCCGCAAAGAAGCGGGGGGAGGAATATTCAAAATGGCTTCGAATTTAAGGGGATCCAAGCGAATGCCCTCTCGGGAGACGATGAACCCGAGAAGTCGACTAGATTCTACGCAGAAGACACATTTATGCGGATTAAGTCAGATATTGTAGTGTCGAAAGCGGAGAAAAATCTCGCGGAGATGCGACGGATGGTCTTGGAACTTAGCCGAATGAGCGGGAAGGTCATCTAGATAAGGCTATATGATGTGCCGCATATCATGAAAGGCGTAAGACATCGCACGTTGAAAAGTGGCGCCGACATTCTAGAGACCGAAAGGGAGCTTTTTATAAGCGAAAGTACCCCATGGATAGATAAAGGCCGTCTTGTGTTGATCAGCGGGCGCGATATTAATATGGTTGTAGCCAGAAAAGCCATCCATGAATGAATATATCTCACTCCCGGCACACTCATCAATGAGCTAGTCAATGAAAGGTGTGGGGTAGTTATCTTTCGGGCAGGCTCGATTAATATCGCGATAATCGACACAGACACGAATAGTACCATGCTTCTTATCCACAGGGACAATGTTAGAGACCCAATCTGTGAGTGGGATAGGGTAAATGAAACCAGCTTTAAGAAGTTTTTCAACTTTCGCTTTGATAGCTGCAGCCTTGCGGGGGTGCACAGGGCATAAACGCTGACGAATAGGTTTAGCTCCTGGATACGTAGGTATCTCATGCACTACGATGTTTGGATCAATGTCGGGCATCTCTTCATAAGACCATGCAAAGACGTCATGGAACTCGCGAAAAAGAGCTATATAGATTTTAATTTCCTCGGGAGTGCAAGTGACTCCTATGTAAATGTTCTTGACAATCCCTGGTTTGACAGAGATGTCGATAGGTTGGGTCTGTGTAATGTTCCCCAAATTCCCTTCAGACGATACTTGATAGACCTGAATAGGCGTCTGAAGAGGTTGTGAAGGGAGACACGGAGCAAACCGCTCGAGACAAGCCAACATTTTCTGAAGGGTAGGGAGAAAAGTGATGAAGATTGAACCACGGAGGTTCCTCGAGAGACATGGTCTCTATGATGGCTTCATCGGAAGGAAATATTTCCTTTAATGGATCTTAGGAGGCACATTCTCCAAGCCAAGGGGAATAGTCGTATGAGTCTAGAGCTCTGCTTAAAGAAGCAGATTCAGTAGGAGGAGCCGATACAGCAGCGATTTCGATGTAGTTGAGCTCGGCGGGACTCAATGGCATCTCCTTGCCCCACGATTCCATCTGGTCGATGGGGGGAAGGACCCAGGGATCAGAATGAACCGAAACCATACTGATGGAGGCAAGGTTTGGAGGTGGGAGTGAGAAAACACCCATGAGGACAGGATCTTTGAAGAGCCCGGCTCCCACACTCTCGAAAGGGATGGAGGTATGCTCCACGAAAGGCACATTGCCTTCAGAAGAAGAAGCGAAGAAGGAGAGATGGTCTACCGTGAAAATTTCCCCTGGTGAGGGAAAAAAATGATACGGAAGAGGGATGAAGCCACGGCACGTATGGTATACGTCCAACTCCGGCCCAGAAGGAGGTTGTAAGTAAGATTTGCGTCAATGACCTCAACTTCTACTTCAACAGTTTTTCCTTCTAAAGTAATCGGAAATCATTGAAGAATACCATAGGAACGAGATTCTTTCCCATCAAAGGCTTCTAGCGTCGTGGGAGACTGGCTCAAAGTCAGAGACCCAATCGCTTTCCAACAAGAAATAGACATGATTCAAGTTGACGCGCCTTCATCAATAACTATACGATGGATCGTTTTCAAATTGATGATGACTTGTATGAGAAAGGAAATCTGATGAGGCAGCCTTGGGACATGGTTCTCGAGATCAAAGGTGATCAAATCCGAATCTACCGGGTCGATGCCACCAATGGCCAATGGCAGGGACTTCCTCTGAGGGGGGTAGCTCTGGAGAACTTCTAAAGCGGACATAGCCAACGGAGCCTATGCTAAGTCCTCAAATATGCTATAGTGTTGAGTAGCACGAGCATTTGGGTTGTAAGATGATCTCTGAAGTACTCCTTTGGGAGGGGGTTGGATTGTCATCTCGGTACTAGGTCTCTCGATGTGGAGCGGACCAGAACTGGACGGAGGAGCGCTTGAGGGAACCTCGGGCTCCTTCCCGGCGGACGACGGATACTTCTTTGTTCGAGTCGTTACATGAACGGGAATGGATCCAGCCATGAAGACTTGGGAACCAAAGGGAGAAGAAGACAAAGATGGATCAACCACCATTTGAGTTTGTTGAGAGGGGAAAGGTTCTTTAAGAACCGCAGGAATCCCAGGAGCACCTTTCAACAAACAACTAATCTCGGACCGCCTTGGGCAGTGTTTGGTATAGTGATCCTCATCGCAGATGAGACAAGGATACTTGGGTTTACGCTTAGCTCCTTCCTCGGATAGAGGTTTGGAGGAATCCTATTTAGGTTGCTCATACTTATTCTTTGCTTTCCCCTTTTTCTTTCCTTTCGAGGCCTTATTCACCGTGGTGGACTGGACGGCATTAACCTCGGAAGTACTTCCAGAATTCGAACCACCCTGAGAAGTGTTTTCGTTAAAAGCATTCGATTTTTTCATCCCAGGGTTTGAGGATGATTTTTTGGGCGATGGATTTACAGGGCCAATAACTCCATCAACAGATGGATTTGGTGGAGCCTTGGATGTACCGGGTCTCAGGGCATCAGGCAAATACTCATATAAAGTACCTGACTGAGAATAAACTAGGTCAAGATACTGGGCACGCGCAATAGCTTTCTCTTCAGTCACACAGGCTCCCATAGCAATGTCCCGTGCGATCTTAGGGACAAAGGAAGTTGTGAACCAATCAGTGAGGAGTTGATTAGGAATCCAAAACTTGATCAACCGATGACACCTTATCCATTCATGTATATGATCAGAGATGTGCGTAGCCATGTCCTGCTTGAGAGACGTAAGGAGATGGGTTCCCGTCTTGTACCGAATGGGTAACTAAAAATGAGTGAGGAATGCCATTGCCAATGAATTGAAATCTTGAAAAGACACACAGGTCAATTCAATGTACCATTTAGCGGCGGAGCTGGTGAGAGTCCTTTGAAACAGGCGAAGCTGAACCGAATCATCAAGCCATGAATTGGACGAACACCAAAGGTGATAAGTCATTATATGGGCTTGAGGATCCTCTCCAGCTTTGTCATCGAATTTGGGACAATCGCTGGGTATCTTAGTTGAAACTGGTGGCCATTGTGGATTATGCAAAATAGGATCATTGGTTAACTTCGACACATCGGGCAGTTCCAACATTGCTAGAAATGGTAGCTGTGGGGGGAAGGACATCTGTGGATATGAGGTAGGGCTGGAGTTCCATCCAGTTACCGGTTGCCCCCATTGACCTTGTCCGAACGGACCAGGTCCAAAAGGACCTTGTCCATAGGAACTCTGTCCATAAGGGTTATATCCATAACTGGATGGATGATTCTAGATCTGCCCCCCAGCGCCCCATTGGTTACCATACTGACCTGCAGGAGCAACATTTGGTTGCTGGTAATTTTGATAAGGAGTGGCCTGCGGCTGTTGATAATTTTGATATGGGGAAAATTGGTTTTGCCCCTGGGGTTGCTGGTATCCATACGGTTGCTGGGATCCATATTGAGCCTGGGAACCAGGCTGCGTTTGATAAGAAGGTTGGGATTGATACCCACCTTGTGGCTGGAGACCAGTTTGACTCTGGGGCTGGTAACCAGGTTGAGCTTGAGAAGAAGGAACCATCTGCATGCCCGGTTGAGCAGGCCCAGAGAGATATCCTTGCAAAGACTGAGGTTGGGCCATCTGGCCGGAAGGTTGTCCTGGTTGGATGTGAGACGGACCTACTTTCCTAGAAGGTTGAGCTTGTTGGGTGTTTGGTTATCCTTGCGCAACAGAAGTTTGTCCTTGCAGACCAGATGGCTGACTAGGCTGAGTAGTGGGCTAGCCTTACTGCATGTAAGGTTGGCCACCCTGCCCAGAAGGGTAGCCTTGCTGGGTTCCAGGTTGTCCTTGTTGCGTGTAAGGTTGTCCCGGATTCTGGTAGGGTTGACCCAAAGGGTATCCCTGCTGGAGTCCAAGTTGTCCTTGTTGAGCATAAGGTTGTCCTGGGTTTCCAGAAGGTTGCCCAAGATAGGTAAAAGACGGACCACCAAAGGCCGAAGGTTGTCCCTGGGAGGGTTGTCCTTCCGAGCCTCCAGGTTGCCCTGGATAGGTTTGGCCATAATACTGCTGCCCATAATTAAGCTGCGTGTAGGATGGCTAACCTTGGTATGATGGTCCTTGATACGGCTGCCCTTGATCCGGACGGAATTGGCCACCACCGTAACCAGTGGTACCCCAAGCAACATTCAATGGAATTGAAGACTCAACCGCGGGTTGAGCTGGCAAGGAGGTTTACAAATGATGACCTATAGGGTCATAATAGGGGCCTTGTGTGCCTGGATTTTGGACAGCATGCAAGTACTGAGAATATGCCCCCCTGCTGAAATGGCATCAGAAGAAGGCGGGGCACTGCTTCCAAGATGAACAACTCTAGCAGCATGTGCTGATTGACCACTACGTACTGGACCACGGGATGGGCCGGCAACAGTAGTTACGATGGAAGATGCCGTAATGGCACTAGCAACCGGAGTCGACGATACGACACAAACGATCGGATTGGTCGGAACTAACGTGACAGTGGTATGGTGAACTTGGGAAACAAAAGGTTCCGTAGTGGGAACGATGTTATTATCCCACATAGAAGAGGAACTCCCAGAGCCCATGGCATCCCTCATAGATCTATAGCACGCAGGCACTGTAATACCGACAGGTGTAATAGTGTAGGGCGTAGATATGACCGGGGATGTGTCCGGGATAGGAGTCTCAATACTTGACATAACAGCTGTTCCACTCGATACAAGAGATGTGTCTTCCATATCAGAAGAAGCCATCGGGGTCGAAACACTAGTAGGAGTAGAGGGCAAATCCTCTTCGGAAGGCTCCCAAACAGGGTTGCAAAACAAATCATAAAGCTCTTCCTCTGGAACACGAGAGTTCAACGGTTGGACACTTGGAATAACAGGGAAAGTGTCACCACAAACTGATGTCTCAGGAGCAGCTGAAGAAGGAGACCCTTGGTCACTCGTGATAGGAGACGGGATCAATGGATCCGCCAGGATGATCGAATCAAACAAAAATCCTAGACAAGCTAACGATAAAAGACCCTACTCAAAACTAACGCAAACAAGATCTAACAAGGTAAATGTAATCTTAGTCGAATAAATTTTTAAGACATTAGGACACAACTTGACCTTTTCATGTTTTAAGAGTCGAGAAAAGGACAAAAGATGACTCTAGTCGCCTTCGAATATTTAGTGACACCGAAGTGACAAATGCTCAAGTGAGCCTTTTCTTTTAAGGAGTCCGAAAAGGATCAAAAAGTGACTACTTTGGACAAACTAGGCAAGGGGTTTACCAGACAATCCGTAAAACTGCATATACACCTTAGCAATCATATGAAAGCCAAGAACTTTCCGTATGACAATCAATCTTCCCGAATGCTGTGTTCGGTGCGTTATGGGCTTTAAGGCGGTAGACACGGCTTCCTGTGGATCAAGGATGATAAAACACATATTTCATTAAAATTGGAAAAATATTATTACAAGGAAATCTCTAGAATTGATTTTTTTGGTTATTTTGAAATTCTAGATCCACTATTTAATTCCAAATTTAATGAAATATGTGTTATAACCTAGTGGAGTCTCCCCATATATACGCGACGGTACGTGGGAGCAAAAGTCCGTACTAGACCACAGTTGAGTCACACAAGGAGGAATCACCCAACCTTAATGTGAGAACAAAAGTGACTAGGTTTAACGACGTCGGAGCATGACTCTTGCCTAGACCTCTAGAATGTGAGCGTTATGTTCCAATGCGTTTTTAAGTTCATTCGATTAATTTTAAGGTTGATCTTGAGTTAACTTTCGGTTTTCAGGTCCTACCATATGTAATTTCTCAAAATCCTTAGATTCAATCTATATGCCAAAACATGTCATTCCATTCGATGAATGCTAATTGCAAGAAAGTTAGAGAGCTTTAATGCAAACGAAACGATCACAAACAACAAAGAGTTTCCCTAATGTAGCTAATGCAAATCAATAAACTTTTCTTTAAGATCGCTAATTCACTAATCAAAATGAAAAGTCCTAATTTCATTAACTGTTTCAAAGCAAAAGAGATTTTCTTTTTCAATAATGGCAAAATGCACTAAAGAACTTTTGAGAAATAATACAAACAAATTCTAACCAATACACACACGCTCAGTTCCTCAAAACACAAATCAAACATCCAAAGAATCAAAAAGGTCCCAAAGACAACAATGAGCTGTGTGATCTGGGCTCAAAGTGAGACGAAGAGGAATTCAAGTGAAGACGAAGAAAATCACCTAAATAACGCGACGAAATGATTCACAACTACCAAGCAAGTGTAAGGGAGGAAGAAAGAGAGTCGATTGGATGACAAAAAGATCAAAACACCTTAGGAAGGCTCGATTCACAAGGCCACTAGATGCCCTAAGGCTAGAAATGCGAAATCAATAGAAAAAAGAAAACACCCAAAGGGTAGCGATCGAAACCAGTCAAATCACAATCCAAGACACTCCAGTAGTCTAATAAAGGTACTTAGGACAAAACCACAGCTCAAAAAGTTGAGAACCAAGCAAAATTCAAAAGTTTACAGGCCTGGCGCGACTGTTAGGCTGCAACTAGTGCCTTTCAGGGATTGGCGCAGGTTGTAAGTGTGCAACATGCGCCAACTGGCGCGACTGTCACGCTATAAACTAGCGCCAGTCGATTTTGCTATGGAAAAATAAAAAACAAAAGATCCAAGGCTAAACCAGAAATACCTAAGTACTCTCAAGAGGCAAAACAACACAGGTATCCAACCTAGAAAGCAAAACAAGCGGGAGAAACCAAGGAAACAATCAAGGAACAAGGCTAGTCCCAAGTCGTTCAGTTTGCAAACCAAACCGAAGATGGACTGAAGTAGCGTTGATCTACTTCGCTAATGCACAGCAATAGTGTTTCGAAGGCTATCTGGCCAGACTTCAGACTCCGTCTAATAGTTTACAAATCAAACGAAAAGACAAGATAAATAAACAAGGCAAAAGCCAACTCCCCAGCGGAGTCGCCAAATTGTTGTGTAGGTAAATCCCCTCTGCGGACAGAGGCGATCCCACTAGCCTAAATGGGGTCTAACAACAATCAAACAACGCTGACACGCAAGTTCCTAATTGCAAAGTAAAGGCCAATGATGAGAGCCTACCTTGAATCCAACGCTTATATTCGTAGAAGGGTCGTCGCTTCTGTTCTTTCACTTCAACTGGTCACAATCCTCATGATCCTCATGAATAGACACTTGCACATGAAAATAACAAGACAAATACAAGCATAAAATCCAAAAAATGCAACTTTGTATTAGTCAGAAAGGATACAACTCAAACATCATAGTAAATACACATGAGTGGAACCATAATGATAGTCGTCTATTATTATTGATAAACAAAAGAGAATACAACCAAGTTCTGACATCAAATCCTCCTTTGGCAGGGTGATCAACAACACATGCCTTGTAAAGCTTGTAGGGCATGGGAACAAGCCTCTCTCTCCTTGATTACTTGGACATGGATCTCCTCCTTAAAGATTTAGCCTCATAGGGATGAACAAGGCCTCTTACAAGATGAGCTTAGCAATTCTCAGACTTTGGGACTTAGATTTGGGAGCTTGAAAAGTAGAATTACTAACTAGCTTGTCAAAGGGGAAAGAACAAGCTTCTATAGAGGTAGGAGGAGTATATAAGACCATCCACTTGATTCATGGGATTGTCCTCATCATTAGGAAGCTTCCATGAGAGGTGGAGAACTACTTCCCTCCTTGGGAGATACGAAGCCCAACTGAACTAACTCAAACTAGAATTAGTTCATGGATAGGTTGGAAGGAACCTTCGGAAGTTTGTTTGTTAAAAATTTTACCCAACTAGGTTGGCGCTAGTGCGACTCTGGGACAGAGCGCCAGCTGGTGCGCCCTCTTTGGAGGATTTCCCCCATTGGCATGAGTGATACATTGTGGAACAGCGCCAATGGAGAAAGGGCTATATTTTTGGGTATTTTGCAGAAGGTGTCTTCAAGGCATATGGAGTACATACTTTAAGGGATACAAAGCAAGTGTTTTCAAGTTATGTCACTTCTCACAGGTCTCGAAATAGGTCCTCCAATGTACAGGAGGAGGGGTAACAGGGACGGTGACAAAATATTGTGTAACACTATGCAGTAAGGATTCCTTTGGCTCTCTACCGCACAACCTTATCCCTCTTGAGTTTTCAAATAAATACCAGGGGTTATCCCTCTTGAGCTTGCCTGTGTGCAATAATAACACATAATTTTGCATATATATCATGTGCACTAGGTGGCCCTCCAAAAATAATATTGTCTCAGTCATGCATACACAACCATAACCCAGGGCCATCTCTCCCTAACGTTATATGGACTTAGCCCATTATGTTAAATATGTACATATACATAGATTATGAATAAACTAACCTTCTTAAGCTTAAATGGTATTGGCCTGCTAATGCAAATGCATATATTTTTACTAAGTAGATATATCACTCTTGAGTTTTACAATTTAAGATATAAACTTTGATAGAAAAAAATTACAATGAGAAACGATCTAGCCATCTCCCAATACACAAGAAACATAGACAATATTCTAACTCGGGCCATAATAACAACATCATACAACCATTGCATACATGTCGTTAAACTAGAATTTATGCTCATAATAACACAAGAACTTAATCCATTACAAAGCATTCAAGAAATCAACATTTCTCATCCACACAGGAGTCATCGTTCCTCAAAATTAATCAAAGCCATTATTGATCAACATATTAATAAGTATATAACATTTATAGCATAAGAACATATGGAGACACTTATAAATATGAACTCATTATTTGAGATTGGAACCTCAAATCTCCACCCAACCATATATTGGTATACAAAGTGGACTTCTTGTAGCCTAGTACCCTTGATCCATATTCTAGATCTTGAGGAGGGGTGCTAAAAGGATAAAACCAATGTTACTAGCTGAGACAGGGACTCCAAAGGCTACACCACCTCGACCCACAAACTAGGAAGTTTAATCAACTGAAAGAGGGAATAGATAGCCTAAACCACCTCCATCCCCAAGCTATTCATTCCACAAGATAAAATAGGGAATCTAGAAGCCTCCTAACCTCCACCCACCAGTCAAAAAAGGAAATGCATAGGTTTCTCACCTTTACCCTTAACAAAATGGGCGAATATATAGGCTTCTCACCTCAACCCTCAATCAATAAATAATTTCATAGGCCTCTTGCCTCCACCCTAAGAGAACTTACTCATTGTGAATGCACCCAAGCCTAAGATTCTAGAACACACTATAATAAAACTAGAGAAGAAGCAAGGAGTACTTCAGAACACTTCTTACTAGGAATCCAAGGAGCATGCCTCCACACCAATTGTCAAGGGAATTCAAAGGTAAACCACCTCAACCCATTAGCTAATTAAGGAATCCAAAGACTACTACTCCTCACCTAAGAGCTGTCTTTGGATCATTCTGTCAATCGAAGAACTTTTTATTTCTCTTCTCTTTGTATCCTTATAGCAATTTAGATCTCATTCTCCAACACGTTGCATTCATCTTCCCTTTTCATTTCTCTATGTACTTTTTTTTCCTTCTCAGTTCTTCGCTACCTTTTCCCATAAGACTTATCTTCTTACTCTTTTTCTTCCTCTCAAATGTCCATGAGTCCTCTCTTTTTCTGTAATTCCTCCCACTAATGTAGTTGCAAGTATCTATTGGTTTCATGGGTGTAAGTTCCTTGTTTCCCTTCTCTTATCTCTACCAGAGTGGTTGTAGTTTTATTCAGTCACGGGGATGATTTTTGGGTAGCTCCCCCTTCCACTTCCTATCGGTTAACCTCAGGCTATTGTTGAGAATAACAACAAGAAATGCTAAAAATAACATTCAGAATATTCCAATTTTAATTTGTCCTTGAATTAAAATTGTGCATTAAATTCGAATTTAGTATCACCAGCTGCTTGAAAAATAATTAATTAATTCATCTTGAGTTAATTAGTTGGAGAAATTAAAGCTAGAAGTCTTTGTGAAGTCATGCAATAGTTATCCCTTAAATTAAGGAGATAAGGATGAGTTGTATTTGAGTTGTAATCAGTTATCTCAGTTAACTGAGTTATCTCCAGTTAAATTAGTTCCAAACAGTTTGAGGAACTAATTGTGAGTTCAGTCACTTAATGTATGCATGCATGAAACTAGTGTACTCTAGATGACTGAAGATTCTCTCATAAATAACTCATGCATGTCTATTCATACAAAGACTCAATTGAGATTAAAGGCAGGGACAGTGCACTATCAATTGGAGGAATTTTCCTATAAAGGAAACTCATCCATGCAGAAGGAACAAGGTTCCTTGAGGATTGCACAGTTCATACAGGGTGTGAGATCAGTGTGAGAGATCAGTTTTCCACTTGGTTGGAGAAGATCGTCCCAGAGGAACAGCACAAGGAAAAGGAGGCTTGGAGGGTAGAGGAGAAGGTTTGTGAGAAGCCTTGTTTTCCTGTGAGCATCCAGGAGGATTGTAATGAGAGTTGGCTATGAGAGCTAAAGCTTTGTGTAATCTTGATGTATTTCCACCTTTTATGATAATATAGATAGCGAGGTTTTTAATTAAGGATTTCCCCAAAGTATTCTTCTGTGTTTCATGTGTATTAATTCTTCTTCTCTGTTATATGCGTTCTGTTTGATCTTGCTCAAATCGATTAAGCTTCTGCAAGTTTGATTGTAGAAGTAGATTAAGTATTTTGCTTTAGTACATTGCATAATCAGCTTAATCTACAGTGAGAATTTCCACATGGTATCAGAGCTAGCTGATCTATAGAGAAATTTCTACATGGTATCAGAGGAAAGGTGATCAAAGTGGAGAAAAATATACAAATAAGGGAAAAGGTCAAAGTTTGAAGTTCTTTATTCCAGGTACACAATTGATTTCTTATCACATCTCAAAGTTCACCAATGGCATTCAATGGCTTGAGACCTGAGTATGCCCTGGATGGCAGCTCGAATTACATAGCATGGAAGGATCACATGGAAAAGGTATTAGAGGGCAATGGTTTGAAGGACTTCATTGATCAAGAAGTCCCCAAGGCAGTAGTAGCTAATGCCCAAGAATTGCTGGAATGGAAGAAATGTGTGGCGAGAGCGAGGAGGATTCTTCTGGAGGGAGTTCAAGACCATATTGTCTCGAGTATTCATGGGAAGGAGACTCCATTTTCAATGTGAAAGACATTGAAGGACCTATATTAGAACAACAGCAACCAAAGGAAGCTGGCGCTAAAGGACAAGCTTCAAAAAATCAAGTGCGAAAAGGGCGACATGATTTCTACATATCTGAACAAGCTCACCACATGCAAAGATGAGCTTGGAAGTGTAGGAATCATGACAGCCGATGACGATATGGTGATTCTTGCTCTCCTCAGTCTTCCTAAGAGCTAGCATAGCTACCAAGACTCAGTGAATGGAAGAGAGAAAATGTCGAATTATGAACGACCATGGTTGGATCTCATGCAAGAGGAGATCAGGAGGAGCACACGAGATGGTTATTCATCCAAGGAGGATGAAGAATATATGGCCTTACCGAGCAAGGCAATGAAAGGGAAGGAGAAGGATTCTCATCCAGAATCAATTTCTTCTCATGGAGGGAAGGAGGGTGACAAATATAAAGTAAGATGCTTTAATTTCCATAAGGTGGGTCATTATGTGACTAATTTCCCATTGAAGAAGTCCAAGAAGGGATCCTTAGAAGGATCTGAAGGTCAGGCATTGGCCTCTCCATTCGAGATGGACTTCACCCTTATCGCATGCATGGTTTCATTGATGATGGGTTGTGGTTAGTTTCTTCACAGGGGAACCTCATTCCAAATGACCAACGATAAAAGTTTATTCAATACCTTAGAGGAGAAAGACCTCAAGATACTCATAGAGATGGGTGACGATGAAAGGTATAGTCTTTTAGGAGTGGGCACAGTTGCTTTTCAAAGGGAGCATGGAGCTTCTATCACCTTGACAAATGTGAAGTATGTGCATGGATTGAAGAAGAACTTGGTATCGATCGCGATGTTGGAGGACAAAGGCTACGATGTTGTCTTCAGTAAGGGAAAGGTTTTCTTTAGACACATCACCATGAGACAAGTGAAACAGATTAGTTCATGGCTATAGAACCTATATGCTCTTGAGGTTCAAGATGCATACAAAGCCTTGAGGAGCAAGGCCAATGTTAGAGACTTGGTGGTTGAGAGGGAGAGTACATTACCTCTCAACATGCAGTCCCAGAAGAAGTATCAGACAATTGTGGAGTAGCCACAATTGGAGATGCTGAGAGGAGACCTAGTGGGGGCATCCACTCATGCAGAGACCTCTAGTAGGGGGAATTTCGAGCCAAGTCAGTAGAGGGATCACATGTAGCCATACCTCCAGGTGTGAGGTGGGGTGATGTGAAGTGATGGTCCCAAGAAGGCTAAAATTGGGTAGGTTTCATTGAGAGGTTTATCTCATGGATCGTACCTTGCTACGGGAGCCCAAAGTACATAGTAGTGGGACGAATCAGTTGGAATGATGCAGTCAGAGATCAAAGTTATAGAGGCTAGAGCAGTCGGATACTCAAGAACGCATAGAAGGATTGACAGCAGTGCAAAAAGGCTGAGTTAGTAGAAGCGCAGAGTTTTCAGTTGACAGAGGCAATAGCAGTCAGAGACTTTGATGACACAAGCAACATTCTAATTTAGGTTACATGTTTTTTCGTTTCTAGAGTTGCTGGAGCAATAACACTAGAGAGAAGTGAGAATTCCTTTCTTGTTGAGAGGGAGTGTTGAGAATGTCAACAAGAAATGCTAAGAATAGAAATGCTAAAAATAGCATTCATAATATTCCAATTTTAATTTTTTCTTGAATTAAAATGTGAAGTAAATTCAAACTTAGTCTCACCAATTGCTTGAAAAATAATTAATTAATTCATCTTGAGTTAATTAGTTGGAGAAAATCAAGCTAGAAGTCGTTGTGAAGTCATGCAACAATTATCCCTTAAATTAATGATATTATCCCTTAATTAAGGAGATAAGGATGAGTTGTATTTGAGTTGTAATTAGTTAGCTCAATTAACTGAGTTATGTTCAGTTAAATTAGTTCCAAATAGTTTGAGGAACTAATTGTGAGTTCAGTAAGTTAATGCATGCATGCATGCAACTAGTGTACTTCAGATAACTGAAGATTCTCTCGTAAATAACTCATGCATGTCTATTCATACAAACACCCAGTTGAGATTAAAGGTAGGGACAATGTACTATCAGTTGGAGGAATTTTCCTATAAAGGAAACTCATCCATGCAGAACGAATAAGGTTCCTTGAGGATTGCACAGTTCATACAAGGTGTGAGATCAATGTGAGAGATTAGTTTTCCACTTGGTTGGAGAAGATCATCCCAAAGGAACAACGCAAGGAAATAGGAGGCTTGGAGGGCAGAGGACAAGATTTGTGAGAAGCCTTGTTTGCCCGTGAGCATCCAGGAGGATTGTACTGAGAGCTAGCTAGTTGTGAGAGCTAAAGCTTTGTGTAATCTTAATGTATTTATACCTTGTATGATAATACAGATAGCGGGGATTTTAGCTGAGGCTTTCCTGAGAGTATTCTTCTGTGTTTCATGTATATTGATTATTCTTTTCTGTTATATGTGTTATGTTTGATCTTTCTCAAATCGATTAAGCTTTCGCAAGTTTGGTTGTAGAAGTAGATTAAGTATTTTGCTTTAGTACATTGCATAATCAGTTTAATCTACAATGAGAATTTCTACAGCTATCCCCTATCAACGTAGTCCATTATTCTTAAATTTTGTCCTCTCTATCTTGCTGATTCAACCAAGGCAAGCACGGCTTCTCTATTCTTTTTGTTCAACTCAATTAATGGCATAACCAATTCATTTAGTCACACATCTTCCAACCTTCCATGGTTATCATTAAACAATTCAAGCTTCCTTCTGATCCCAAGAAACCTCCTTTCTCAAACTGTGGAATACATGTCCCAATTCTCAAGCCCTTTTAATTATAATCATAATATATGCAATGTTTAGGATGAGGGGGTTAGCCACGAGCTATCACAAATAAAAACTAATTATCACCAGCAATATCAATGAGGTTGCAACACTATTGAGGTGTGAAATATGTTTATTTTTTTAGATTGTTAGAAAAGTTCGATTGACTACTTCCTTTTAATGGTTCAAATCATGATATTTTCTCACTACTTTTGTAATTAGTGATGGATATGAGATGTTTTTCTTTTTAACTATTTTTTTTTTACTATAACACATTGAAAATGGGCATATGCTATATCCTTTCTCATATTTTTCTCATAATATATTGAAATGGATCTTGTAAAACATTTCCTTGCTTTCATGGTGTTGATTTAACATGCATATATTATTGTATTTTGTTGTTATAATATATTTATGATGGATATAGTGCAATAAATTTCTTTACTAATTATTGTGATTCGGTTTGCTTGTTACTATGTCTTTTATTTCTCTTCATTGTTCTTGTCATAATATATTGGTGATATAAGTGTTGTGATTTATTTCTTTTGGTTCGTATTACTATACATTTTAGTTCTAATAGTCTTAATGTTTTTTCATAATATATTAATCCTAATTATCTTGTGATAATATTTTTTGGGTTCATGGTGGTGATTGAATAAGTACATATTATATTGAGTTTTCTTGCTTTTGATGTGTTTCCAACAAAATGGACAATGTGTAACCTTATATATTTTAAAATTTTAAAAAGGAACATGAAAAATATGCAATCTTATTTACTTTAGCATTGGAGAATTTGCATTAAATTATTTAAATATTATGAAACCTTATTGATAAATGTCAAATGTCAAATATAAGGTAAAGAGAGTTTCCTAATTACTAGCTAAAAAAAAGTAACAATTGTAAGTGTTATTTCACACATTAAAGTGATGAAGATGTTTGTCATTTTTTTGTAATGCTCTTGTGCATGATAAGATAGAACAATTTTCTCAATATTCATTATGCTTGCCTAATTACCTAATTATCCATGTGTTTTAGTTTGTCGATTCAAATAGCAAGCACTCACCTACTCATGACCCTTGTTCTAGTTTAGTTTCAATGATTCCATTCTACAATGGTCATTTCATTTTGGGAATTATAACTCTATATAGGCAATAAAGGTGGATTCTAAGCCAAATAAATACTGATTATATGAAAATTTTGAAGGTTATGTCCCAAAAACATAACTTACATCACAAGAGCTTTTCATAGATTCTCTAATCCATGAAATTAGGACCTTATCATTATGTATAACAAAACGTCCAATGGCAAGCATGTGTTACGATATGTGGCTTTGTTGGTGGGTTATATAACTAAGAAACATGTATAAAGTGAAAAATCCTCCATTTAGCCCTTTAAAACATAGATTTGAACATAACAACCTTCTTCATTTCCTTGAAACATTATACAGGGTAAATTTTCCATCTTTAGGGCTCATATCATGGTTTGGAATCCTATAATGATTTTAAACTTAAAAATAATAGATAAGTAAAAAATAACTAGTTAGAACCCTAAAGCATGGCCTAGGGCACAATA